>SDVV010021050.1:0-13201 GCA_016164225.1 Gammarus roeselii | reverse complement strand
AGCGTCTTACGAAAACTGAGCGAAGCCGGAATTAAACTCAAAATCCAAAAATGCACTTTCTTCGCTAACGAGGTAAAATTCCTCGGTTATCAAATGACTAAAGAAGGCATGAAAATGACCAACGATCGAGTAGCAGCCATTAGAACGATGCCCATGCCGATAAACAAAAAACAAACCAAATCTTTTCTGGGAGCAGTAAATTACTTTCGTATGTTTGTCCCCAAATTTGCAGAAATTGCAGAACCACTGTACGGACTTCTCCAAAAAAATGTCCCCTTTAAATGGACATCTGCCCAGACTAATGCGGTCGAAAAACTAAAAATAACACTGTCTCAAGCCCCGATAGTGAAATTCCCAGATTACGACTTACATTTTCACCCTTACACGGATGCCTCGAATTTCGGTATAGGCGCAGTACTAATGCAAAAATACGATAAAAAATTACACCCAGTAGCGTATGTATCGAAGACATTAAACAGTGCTCAGAAAAACTACTCCGCTACGAAGAAAGAAGCCTTAGCTCTCGTTTATGCACTCGAGCAGTTCAGGCACATAATTCTCTTGTTTACAATACACGTGTACACCGACCATAAACCATTGTTGGGTGTTCTAAAGAAACCAACAAAGGACGAGTGTCTTCAACGATGGGCACTCTTAATCCAAGAATATGACATTAACCTACATTACATAGAAGGTAAAGAAAACATATTCACGGACGCCTTATCTAGATTATCAGTGGACAATGACGATACTAACACGTTGACCACAAAGCTCCACGAAGATTTACTTTCCCAAATGAGAGCTGTAACGCTGTTCTACAAGACTACATTCCAGAGAAAGTTCCATGGACTGAACAGGAACTACGAACTGCGCAAAGAAAAGATTCTGCGTGCAGACAACTCTTTGGACTATTACGAAAGGACAGTACGCACTCTAAAAAGCAAAATACGTTAAAACCTATTTCTGCTATATCTTATTACATAGTAGGATAATACAGGGAACACTCTACATAGTACGAAAAATAAAGAGAGGAACTCTGAGTGATGAATTCCTCGTACCGTACCTTCCCAACAGCTTAATGCCCCAAGCATTCAAGTTAGTCCACACCGACACAACTGCCGGTCACAAAGGCCCCGAACGGGCACTCAAAATATTCGTTAGAAACTTCTATAACTCTCATGAACGACTCCTAATAAACCAATTTTGTGATGATTGTCAGTTGTGCACTCAAGCTAAAAAAGTACCCAAACCTGTTCCTATAGAGAAGTATCCCGTTCCAATCAGACCCTTTCACACCATATTGTCCGACATCTTGGGTCCTCTGAGAGTAACTGAAGACGGAAATCAGTTCATACTGACATTCAGAGACTACAACACTAGATACACGATACTTTTTCCATTAAAACACAAGGACACAGACTCCATAATAGAAGCATTACGACAAGTCAATTCTCATTACGGATCGACTTCTATTCTGATAACTGATAATGCTCCCGAATACACTTCTGTTAAATTAATTAACTTTCTTGAATACTACAACACTAAAAAGGTGAAAATTGCCTCTTAACACCCAGCGTCGCAAGGACTCTCTGAACGCATAAACAGAGAAGTGAACAATCTGTTAAAAATTTACACTACACAACTAGCCATAAATGATTGGTATAAATTATTACCAGAGATACGACCAAGTATTAATAACACATACAACAGTAGTATACGAGAGGCCCCATTCTATGCCCTGTATGCATACGATTCAGCAACCATTACTTTTACTCCCCCCAAACTACAGTACAGCGAAGACGAACTGCATCAACATATGCGACGCTTGCAACAAGTGCAAACGCACTGTAGAGACACTCTCCTTGCAGCACAATCTTCCTACACCGATTACACTAACGCAGGAAGAACAACCAAATGCATCTCAGTAGTAGACCGAGTCTACGCAAACCTTCGGCAGATTACCAGACAAAAACTAGACTTGCCTGTTAGTGGACCTTTTTCCGTCATCAAAAGCAAGGGAAAAGCTTGGGAGCTCCAAGAAATTGCCACTAAGAAAACATATGTAGTCCACCCCGATTACATCATCACCCGGCAACGGTCATGCTCCCCGCTACCTCCACTGACCCGTCAGCAAACAGCAACGCCACCAGCTGCTACCCTGACGCTAAAACCGGTTAGCACACGACGAGTCCAGCCAGCAAGAGCCTGCAAGCCGCCTTAGCAGACGCCAGCACCAGAGAGGAGGACGAGGTCAACGCACTCGGCACACCTGCTCTCGCACTGCCGCACGGCGTCCCAGCGCATCTCTTCCAGCCCTGTTCCTCTGCAACTCCACTACGCAGACTGCTCACCTATAAAGGACAAGGTCAACGCGGCAGCTTCCCCGATACACGCTACCAGGCACCAGCCCTGCACTGCAGCTGCCACAAGCCTTACCCTTTTCCTTGTATATTTATTTTTCTTTGTATAGTTTAAGTAACTCTTCTTATTGTTCGTTTGGAATCGTTAAAATACTAACAATTGTGTATTAGGAATTGTTGTCTCTTAACCAAGTAAGAAGTGTCACTAGATGTTATTTGAATAGGCTCTCTGTACTTATAATAGTTAAAGATGTAAGGTATTAACTTCAAATGTATATGTTACAGAAACCCTAATACCTGCCATGGATTGGGTCGGCTTACTTCTAAAAGTTATAACCCTTGCCCTGGCACAAGCAGGACCTGCATTTCGGGAGAATGTACCCCCATCTGCAGCAGCAAGCACCTCGGCCACTGTCATCCCTTGGCCCGAATTTGCCCATATTCCAGGTGCGTTCCTTTTATCCCGAGTAAACCTCGGCTTCATCAATGTAACCTGCAGTAAATACTCGTCTGATTTGGACGCTGCCACGCAAACCGTCAAGGCGTTAGCAAACAATAAATTAGTTGGTGCAACTAGAAATCAACTTAACCGCCATGCTTTCGTACTAATAAGATTGAAAACTGAATATCTAAGCACTCTTCATAATATCTTCGATCTATTGTTGTGCAACGGTCGAGGCTCAGAATTATGGACAAAATATTATGCCTTCCGAGACCAGGCAACAATAATCTGGACTATGTTGAAAAAGTCAGGAGTAACTCAACTTAGAGATAACGTTAACTACAAAAATCAATCAAACATTTCTTCGAATATACAAAATAGTACTAATCCAATTAATGCTTCATCCCTGATACTCTATCTGTCCGAAGTTAGAACTTTACTAACAGGAAGACGACAACCCCGAAACCCATTAGTTATTGGATTAGGATTAGAATTCTTGGGAAATTATTTAATTTCTAAGATTTTTGATATCAATAACCAAGGAAATATTGACACCTTAAACCGCAACCTACAACAACATAATAAACTAATTAAATTAACTAACGAACGCCTAGACATGCTTTCCAAAAATGTGTCTGAATCTTTTGAAGCAGTTAAGAAAGTGCTTGAGAAACTAGCTGATACCGTAGAGACAGCGGACATCCATTTAGCAATACAATGGAATTTAGATCAATTAATAGCCAGCTTGACTGATATTCGATCAACGTTCAGATCAAGCGAGATTATCGTTTCATTACTAGAAGAAGGAATTCTAACCCCCGAACTAATTGACCTAAAATCACTAAATAATATTGTTATAGAAGGTCGCCAATATTTTCCAACGTTAGACTTCCCACTTGAAATATCTCGATATCATCTAGATCACGTAATTTCGATTCTGAAAATTCAGAAGGTATCTCTCCATAAATTCATAATGGTAATACCCTTAACGTATACAACGGCTTACGAAGTGTTTACTTTAATAGCGCACCCTTTAAAGATAGATGAAACTTCCCTTGTCATCCCTGAATTAAGAAATGTGATACTCAGGAGTAACAACACTTATATAATTACAGACAAAAAGAATATGTACTCTATATTAACCACGAACCACTTACTACTAGAAATAGAACCTATTTTTCATGAACGAAAATCCACTTGTGAATGGGAAGCTTTTCAACAGAACGTAACCGCAATGTTGCTAGTATGTAACTATTACAAAACAGGTTCTACAGATACTTTTATGGTCGATTAGGACCAGCATAGACTAATCTACTTTTCAGAATCTACGAAAGTAACTCTGGATTGCCCGTCAAATCAGACGAGAGACACCCTCGTTGGGCTACATAAACTTCCTTTAGCTTGTGACGTGCAGACTGACGACTTACTTTGGCCCGCTAAACAGATGGTAACTATTGAACTCACCGAGACTAATAAATCCTTTGCCTTCGTCGTGGAACCCACTAACCTTGCGATTATTGACGTGAACAAATCTAGTACAGTTCATTCCAGCCTTCATAAACTGATTAACGAAGTAAAATTAGACGACCCTTTTACCATCGACTTCAATTATCATGGACTACAGCTGGACCAGGTTGCTACATACGGCATTTATGCCCAGACTGTTATAACTATAATTGAAGTAATAAATTCCCTCTGCATTGCCTTTTTGCTTATCAAATGGATATTTCGCATAAGACGCACTGCCACTATATCCCGAGAATCTACTCTGGACGCCCTGAAAGAAAGATTCCATGGTGTTAAGGATAGCCTACGAACTAAAAAGATAACTGTACCTAATCGAGACGACATATTTAAATTTAGAAAAAGCTTACGCGAAAAAGGTGACCATATACGAGATGTAGCCTGACATGAGGCTCATCAACTCAAAACCCGATTACATAACCCATCATTGAGCTTTCATAAACAGTATAGTGTGGATACAGGTACCAACACGGATAATCCACCATATCTTTCCCCCGCTCCGGTACTTGAACTATATCCAGCACGCCCGCGTTACACTTGAACAATTAATTTAGAGTTTGCTACTCTCCCTAACTTTTGTAGAATGCATTTGAATCAACTAAATTCATTCCTCAATCTGCTGAGAATTAATACTCAGACTTTAAAAAAGGAACGCAAGGGAACGCCCTTAAATCACAATACAATCATAACTAACAAATTAAATGTATTTAGTGATTATCTATAAGTGTATTTCTCTTGTTTCTCACGTACGGGAGAGCCACTTTCTCGAGACGGCTAACCAACATCGCCAGCCGTGACCCTCTTCGCCAGCCAGTAGCTTAACCCGGCCTACTGCAGTCAGCCCAAGAATACCCAGCACCGTTTTCTCCCCCACGCACCGAAGAAAACACAGCTGCTGCCTTTCACGAAGGACGACTACCCCACTTGTCCCAGGCGAAGGAGCAAGAAGAGCATCTCCGGCTCACGTTTATATTCTTTTGGGTTTTGCTTTTGATAATCACTTTGTGATAGTAGATTAGATTATATCGATTAATCAATTAAGAATAAGGGAGTGGTGTTGAACATATGTATTCAACTAATTTTTAACCTTAGTTTCTCCTTGAGTCGAGACGGCTCCGACCCACCGTCTGGCCCTTGGTCACAATCATATTATCTTTTCACCTCTGCCGCTCCGTATATGAGGATCTGAATGCCTAACCAGGATCTGATAGCAGATGGCCTGTGTCTGGGATTTTCCTCCCTTAATTCAAGCTGTTACTTTAGGTACTAAAATAGCATACGAAATGGTACGCTCCGACATTAGACTCCTAATATAGAGCCTTTGCCCGGCCTGGTCGCCACATGTTCACGGCTCCAGGACCTCCAGAGAACTGTCCTTTCCTTCCAGGATAGGCGCGGCCTTTTAGCTTTCCAAAAACACCTCAAGGTGTTCTGGCCTAAAATCCTTAGTATATAAGCTCTGCATGATGCTGAGCCCTCAGACCAGGTTTGAGCCCCACACACGCCAAACTATCTCCGTGCGATATTCGATCTCTTCATACTCTCACACTTGTCCACCTCATACTGACTACCTGATAGCAAGTTAAAAGTGTACTAGCTTGCGAAAAGAACTTATTGCGTTTCTCTATTTTTGAACTAGACAGGCTAATAAATGTTAAATATTCCAACAAGTCTTACTTCAAACCCCAAAAAGCCCAGTCTTGCCAATCAGTAGAGGATCGTCTACATTCATGTTCATGTTCATGTTCAAGTTCAAGTTCATGTTCATGTTCATTTTCATAGTCATGTTCATGTTCATGTTCATGTTCATGTTCATGCTCATGCTAATGCTCATGCTCATGCGCATGCGCATGCGCATGTGCATGTGCATGTGCATGTGCATGTGCATGTGCATGTGCATGTGCATGTGCGCGTACGTGCGTATGCATGTGTGAGCATGTGTGTGCATGTGTGTGCATGTGTGCGTGTGTGTTGGAAAGTGAAAATTCATGTGTGGATAATAGTATTGGGCCCAGCCACTTCGGAGCGGTCGGTGGGAGTATTGCCATCCCCGCAATTTTGTGTGACCGTATTACTGCTCTTCCGAAATTACTTTGCAGAAAAAGAGCGGCTGGGAAAACACTTCGGCGCTGCACACGAAGAGCAGGCAGTTCTCAACGGGGAATGCAGCGGCCTGGATTAGGAAGAGGTCAGTAGTAACGGTAGTCTTGGCTCAGGAGATGAAGCAACTACGTGCTGGCACGCTGTTGGAGTAGGGTTCACTGCCCACTGATTTGGATACGGTGCCCTGAACGTCGCCGCTGCGACCCTGGAACTACATACGAGGATGTGGATGGAGTTGTTGAACCACTGCCGACCGTCCTAGAAACCGTGCCTTGAACGTGCCGCCCCTACGGGGGAGTCTGCATTAACTTCGCGTTGGGACTCCGGTGGAACATGAAAGCAATTAATAAATAAATGAACGTGCCGCTACGTCTATGTCCACCAAAACAAAGACGCCCGAGCATTTGGAAGATAAGTCAGGGTGGCAGTTCTTTACGCCGTTACTAGCTCCGGAAGTTCTAGCTCGGGTCTAATCTATTATCAGCCAGTTCCTGTGTAAAATTTGTAGAGTAGCGCCGTATTAAATAATTGATGAAATTGATAATTCGAAAAATACCTAATAGATAATTTACAAATATATAATTGATAATGGATAAACCCCAAATTGATAATTTACGTAGATATAATTGATAATGGATAAATACCTAATAAATTTTACGAATATTTAATTGATACTGGATAAATACTGAAATGATAATTAACGAATCCCCAATGATAGTTAATGAATACCTAATTGATAATTGAAGCATCTAATTGATGGATTTGAAGTAGATTTATTGAGAGTCCATTTCAGTGTACTTCTTGAATTCCCATTGGAAAGATAGAGTAGATTTGATATCGAATGAAATTTACATTATTAAAGTCTAATATTTCTTGTAGCTGCTCTACATTAACGGAAGTGTTGCTACCTGTCTTGCGGATGTTGGCGGTTGGCTCCTAGGATGTTTGTCGTCCTGCGAGATTACTCGTAGAAGAGTCATCTTCGTTTACTCGGGAACTGCATCTCGTTAGCCCCCCTGAAAGCCTTGCCGCCATTCATATAATTTTACCTCATGAAGATTTAAATAAATGGATAAATTAGCGGTGTCTTCACGGTTTTCCTTACAATATCTTACGATTTGAAGGAGAGAGGTAGTTCTTCATTTTTGTTATGGCGCTGCAGACAGGATCAGGCTGGTTATAGTGGACTGTTGGGGCGGTTGTGTTTATTGGCTATAGCGGGGTCTAGGACGGGTTTGCATTCTCTCGTATCCTGCTCATATAATTGGTAAAACTGTTATTTGCTGAATGTGATGGTATAAATATTTTTAGAGTGTATTTGTTGCATTCTAATTTCAACCATGTCTCGGTTAAAATTGTTAAATATAGGGCGTGGTCACGTTCGTACTCAAATAACTGTTACACCAAAAGATAATTCCCATTGTGAATGTAATGGATCCTTTTGATCGTACCACGAGTCTAGCTAAGCTTGAGAAGCTCAGCGGTGATATTAAAGTTTGATAACAAGATTGCTGCCCTGCTATGGGATGATACTGAGGATGAGGAGAACATGAATGTCGAGTTGGTGGCGTCTGGAGGCTACTCAGATAAATTGATTGAGGTCATTACTGCCCTGATAGTAGCCTCATCAGTAAACTCAAATGAGGTGCCCGCTCTTCTAATTAATGAATTTGTACCGGTACTGAACAAAGTTACCTGAATTGCCTCTCCCTGAGTTCAGTAATTTGAATGGTGAGAGTCTTGGCAAGTTCTTGAGCAATTTTGAAAAGATAATTGATTAATACTCTCTCAAATTACGAGAGATTTATTTTCCTTAAAAAACATTTGCATGGTGAGCCATAGAGGCGATATTAATAAACTCCCTTGGTGCTGCTGCTCAATCTTACACTAGTGCTAAGAATTTGTTAGAACAAGTATTTGCTAGTGGAGGGGCAGAGAAGTTTGTAGTAATAAAGAGTTCTGGAGTTGAAGCTGACTAACGATGGTAATCCTTACGAATTTGTGAGTGAAATGAGTTTTAAGAGATCTCTTTCAAACCTTACCTATTGATATCGATTCAGTTTTGCAATATTTCATTTGGACTGGTATGAATAGCAGTCTCCAGACTCAGTTTGTTCATATTTGTAACAATAATAGACCTACTTTGCAGCAAATTACGGACAATATTTTTTTGTGCTTTGGATCGATATAAAGAATTTTCTGAGAGTATTAAGATTAAGAAGATTCATTCCAACTCTTCAAACTCTAGTAGGTATCCTCCTAAGCATGAGCACAGTGTGTCTGGTTGTGCTGTTATTATTGGGGTGAAGGAGTCTGTCGAGCCTTCTAGGATGAGACGCCCATTTTGTAGTCTTTGTACTGATAAAGAGGGTAAAAAGGAAACTTCTCATTCTACGCGTGATTGCTCAGTTTACCAGAGTCCCTTGTCTAAAGTGAAGCGTTTAGAAATTCGTGGTGCGTGCGCTAAATGTGGTTTTGCAAACCACACTAAAAATGGTTGCTATTTCAAATTCAACAAACCATGTCTCACTTGCTCCAGGGCTCACATGACTTTTCTTTGTGTCTAATCAGCCATCCAAACCTGAAAAGGGTAATATTAAAGCTGGTCGTAAACAAGAGAAGGGAGGACCTGGTCACAAGAATTCAGTGTTGTCTGGAACTGCGTGGACTGAAGTTGCATTGCCGGCTCATGCTGATAGCGAGGCAATCTTGCCCACGTTCACTTGTCTGATTGGTAATCGTAAAATACAAGGCATGAAAGATTCCGGCTGTCAGCCGCATTTTATAGATGCTGCTGTTGCTGACGACTTGTCCTTGCCCGTAATTGTCAAAGATGTTCCTATAGTTGAAAATGGATTTAATGAATCTAAAAAGTATTTAACCAACGTTGTCGAGGTTGAAATTAAGATTGGAGATAAATCTCGTAAATTAAAAGCAATGTGTATCCCTAAAATTAAAACCAAACTTTATTTGCCTAAACTTGGTAAAATTGTGAATAGGTTTCAATCTAAAGGTTACATTTTGGCAGATGAGTTTCTTAAAGATAACTCGACTGAGATTTCTGATTTTAAATTTGGTTTAGGTACCAGTGACCCGGACGTATTGCTTGAGAATCAGGTTCCCTTTGGAAAACCAATTGCTTCTGTGTTCTCCGATACTTCTGCTGGGGTGATGTTGCTTGGAAATTGTGATAGAATACTGGAGAACTTGCAGTCCTTGCCCGATGGCGTTAGTGACTGGAGACCTGGTGAGACCGTTGTAAAGCTTTTTGACGCTGAAGATTCTTTCGATAATGAAAGGGAAGATCTCGAGCTATATAGGGATTCCTGCTCTGTTGGTGTTGTCATTGTCGATGGTGGGGGCAAGGTTAGCAACTCAGAGTTGTTAAGAGCTACCGGAGATATTTTGATGGATCAATGTGAGGATAACTTAAATTACGATAGAGAAATTCCGGAAGGAAAATCTACGGAACTGAACGATAAACGATAAGTTAATAAAATTTGTACCCGAGCAGACTACCCGTTGAGAAGATGGCCGTCTAGTGATGCCTTTAACCTGGAGAGGAGAAGTTTTTCACTTATTGGGTAATAACATTAATCTTTCCAAGCAGATATTGAAATCCAATTTCAAGAAACTATCCAAAAATGATGGACGTTTGGAAATGATTGATAGTGTGTTTAAGGATCAAGAAAAGTTGGGTGTGATTGAGAGAATGAAGATTTACAGACTTATCTCACAGGTCACCCTAATGCCAGTCTTCTTCCTCACATGGGCGTCTTTAAGATGGACCGATCAACCACGAAATGTAGAGTAGTTTTCCTTTCAAATATTGCAGAGAAGAACACTTTATGCCATAATCAAGTAATTCACCCTTGCCCCTGCCTTAACAATAAGATTACCACTGCAGTGTTGCGTTTGCGGTTCGGAGAGAAACTTTTGTGTTATGATCTGAAGAAGGCTTTCCTGTAAATTGCGTTAGCCGAAACTGATTCAAATAAACTTCTGTTTCTGTGGTATAAGAACGTAGCAGGTAAAGATTTTTCCTTGATTGCGGATCGAAATCTAAGATTGCCCTTCGGCCTTTGCTGCAGTCTTACTATTCTTATGTTGGGTCTTTATAAAATCTTGTGCATTGATTGTGAAGGGGATTCTCTGCGTATGAAGAAATTTAAAAAATTGCTCTATTCACTTATCTATATGGATAATGGAGCCTTTACTGGAAGTGTTGAACAGGTACAATGAGCACATACAAATTTATCTATGGTGTTCTCTCCCTATCATTTTCAGTTACAGCAGATTGTCACTAATGAGGATTCCATTAAGTCTGATATTGATGAGAAATCTGGGAAAATTACACCTGATTCAGTGAAGCTATTGGGTTTGAACTGGTGCCGTTCGACCGATACTCAGTTTACGCAGCCAATAAGTTTGGACCCTCTGGCAAACACCAAGAGGCTGGTCTTAATCTTTAGCTAGTCAATATGACGTCTTTGGTTTTCAGACGCCATGCTTAAATCGTGCTAAACTCTTCCTACATGATCTTCAATGTGACAAATCTCTCGAGTGGGACACTGTCCTGACCGATAAGGCTATCAAACTTTGGAAATTGATTGTTAAGCAAGCCAGTTATTCGGAGCTTGTAAAAATTAGGAGATTCGTTGGAGACCGAAATGATGATTATAAACTTATCGCCTTTGCGGACGCCAGTAGAACAATTAACGGTGTGGTGGCATATATTTAGAATATGCGTGATGGTACGGTTCATTTCTAGATAACCAAGAATCGTGTTGTAAACAAGCAACTGGAGCTTAAGAATATTCCCGAACTTGAACTTCAAGCAATTTCATTGGGAGTTGAGGTGTTGAGAGACCTTCGAAAGGAGCTGTCCGGTGAAGATTGCTAGTTTCATATACACATCGTGGAAATGCGATTGTTCTCGGATAGCATGATCCGTCTGCACTGGTTAAACTCTCCTTCCCATAAATTGGAGAGGATGCAACGTTTGACAGTGTTCGTTGTCAATAGCTTAGACTCTATTGTAAAGCTTTGCGAGAAATTTCCTGTCACCTTCAGTTATGTGGCTACTAAGGACAATCCAGCAGATTGTGTGTCCAGGCCTATGAGTTTCAAAAGATCATCGAAGTCTAGTTACGTTTCGGGACCAAAATTTCTCACAAACAACAAAATGACCGAGCTGAACTCTGCGACTGATCTAAATATTCTTATTCCCAATCTTGATGCAAATGTTGCAAGTAGTGATCTGTTTGAAGTGTGTGAACTTCAGGCTACAACAGGTGATCCGCGTACCGCTCCTAGACATTTAATATCATTGGATAAGTATGCAAGCTTCCGTAAGCTTGCCAGAGTTTTCATGAGTGCTGGAGTTTGTAAGCCGATTGAGGTTGAGGGTGAGAGCTGGAAGACCTGATAGTTCGAAGAGTTTGCATCAGGTGGAGAAGAACTCGAATATGTTTGATGCTGCGAGTAAAATGATTTTGTTAGCAGATCAGAGGTTCACTAAGATTCAATTTTTCGTTCTTTAATTCAAAAATTAAAAAAATCTCAGATTTACCTCCACTTGTTAATGAGGTTAATTTATTTGTCGATACTGACGGACTTCTCAACGTTAAAAGCAAGTTCGGTAGATGGAGAACTGATCAAGGTTATTTTCACCCGATATTGCTCTTCAAGGACAGTATCTTGACAAAGATGATCATCAGAGGCTTGCACATAAGTTGGCCCACGCTGGATGCTATAGCTTGCTGACGCAATTACGCAAGCAATTTTGGATGAACCACTTTTTCTCGACAGTCAAGAAGATGTTGAAAGAGTGTATTACCTGTAAACGAGTGAATGCCTGTCCTATAAAACTAAATCAAAGTCCATACAGAGATTTTCGTGTGAAACCCCTTTTGTTCCCTACAGGTTTCTGTTTATGGATTATGTTGATCCAATCACTGTTAAAAATCCAAAGGCTACAAAAGTGTGGCTTCTTTGTATTACCTGTTTGTAGAGCCGATCTGTAAACCTTAAAATTTGTCCTGATCTTAGTGTTAAAAGTTTTCTGCGGGCATTTCAGATGCATTGTTTTGAGCAGGGTCTACCCGAGAAGGTTTTTTCCGATCTCGGTTCTCAGTTGATGGCAGGTGCCAATGTAGTAGAAGATGTGCTTAACATTGTGGAAACCAGAGTTTCTTTGTGAGAGTGAAATTCAGAGTGTAAAATTCAAACAGTATTTCAAAGGCAATAGCTCATTGAGATCTCTTGTTGAAATCTGTGGTAAAATGGTAAAGCGTTTGATGTTTGGAGCTATTAGGACTAATGTTCTTGGGTATCATGACTTTGAGTTGCTAGTCTCACAGACTATTCACTTGGCGAATAGACGCCCAATAACGTTCAAGGAGGCACTCGGGGACAATGAAACTGTTGATGTTCCCTTTACTATTACCCTAGAGTTACTCACTAAAGGACGAGATGTAGTTGGTCCTAATATTCTTCCGTCTTATTCTCCAGATGCAGCTCAAGACCCTGACTGGCAGAGAGACCTTAGTTCCAGGAATTTGTGTCTTAACGCTCCCGTGCCACATAATAACTGTACAGGCTGGTCCCTAGTTTGTGCTGGGACCTTAAACCGCACGTTTGCTTGCATTATCTATATTAATCTAAATTAAAGTAAACTCGGTAAAGCCGGTCAAGAGGCCTCTAAAGTTAACCCCCTGGCCCCTGGCGCGAACCAGGGGGCCGATGGGGAGTCTGAAGAAACTCCATTCCG
>SDVV010021049.1:0-13201 GCA_016164225.1 Gammarus roeselii | reverse complement strand
GATGCTCATGTTTGTCTCTGAAGAGATGAGGGACGATCATCACTGGCCACCGGGGCTCAATATTCACAACATCTCAATGATTAGTGATGCTCATGTTTATCTCTGAAGAGATGAGGGACGATCATCACTGGCCACCGTGGCTCAATATTCACAACATCTCAATGATTAGTGATGCTCATGTTTGTCTCTGAAGAGATGAGGGACGATCACCACTGGCCACCGGGGCTCAATATCCACAACATCTCAATGATTAGTGATGCTCATGTTTGTCTCTGAAGAGAGGAGGGACGATCATCACTGGCCACCGGGGCTCAATATTCACAACATCTCAATGATTAGTGATGCTCATGTTTGTCTCTGAAGAGATGAGGGACGATCATCACTGGCCACCGGGGCTCAATATTCACAACATCTCAATGATTAGTGATGCTCATGTTTGTCTCTGAAGAGATGAGGGACGATCATCACTGGCCACCGGGGCTCAATATTCACAACATCTCAATGATTAGTGATGCTCATGTTTGTCTCTGAAGAGATGAGGGACGATCATCACTGGCCACCGGGGCTCAATATTCACAACATCTCAATGATTAGTGATGCTCATGTTTGTCTCTGAAGAGATGAGGGACGATCATCACTGGCCACCGGGGCTCAATATTCACAACATCTCAATGATTAGTGAGGCTCATGTTTGGCTCTGAAAAGAGCAGGGAAGCTCATCACCTGCCACCGGGGCTCAACACTCACAACCTTCAGACATAAGGACTCGGAATAAGTCGAAAAAAACGCCGTCGGTCCTCATATTGAAAAGATTTTCTTAGACTTAGCAGCAGCGATCGGTTGCAATTTGCAGGTACAGCTACCGCATCAAGTTGTCACTTTCTGGGCAAGCAAAACACTGAAGTCACGTCGAGAAACTCGTCTTATAGAATTAAACTATATTTATTGTTTGGTTTATGTTCATCTGAACGGAAGATGATGACTCGAAATAATTTTAATTCTGTTACCAAAATGACCATTTCAATTTACGAATAGGAGAAACGGACATACGAACAGTAAACTAACACGTACATCATCGTAATCGTGACCGCGTCATGACCATGACCGAGCCGTAATCATGACCGTGTCATGATCTTGACCGTGTCATGATCCTGTCGTTTCCATGCAATTTTTTTCCACCGTATCCATTAAAAAAGGCAGCTTTAAATGTATTTAGTCGTACTACTTGTATGTTTTCCGCCTATGCATTTACACGCTCATATATGCATTTTGTTTGATGCAAGTCTCACCGGCTGGATGTACCAAGGCAACGTGTCCCTGTTGAAGTCGTGCACCATCATTTTAAGCCTCCTGTAGCCTGCCTGTTCCAAGCTGGGGCCAAGGTTGTCCCTCAACCAGTCCCGCATGTCCTCCCGGGCCCAGCGACAAACATTGATGGGCCAGTCCTGTACATCGAGCATTGATCACTAGGATGCTAATTGACTTGTATACTCTTTCATAAGTAACACATCAATCTAATTGAACTCATAATTCGGAAGATGCGGATGGGCATTGATTATCAACTCCCTGGACTCACCCTTTCCTCACTCATCGGTTCATTCTGAGGTGTGAGGCCCCACAAGGGCACGCCGGCGGCTTCGTACGCCTCAGCCCATCTGGAAAATTCGGATAGTATTCGTTGAGATATCCAGCGTTGATGGAAAGGACTCTCTGAATTGTGTACGAGATAAGATCGTTAGAGTTATATGAACAAACACTTTGAACAACATGAATGCGACTTTGCCTTCCCATTGTATAATTCAATTTCATCTTCTGTATTAACAGATCTGTAGTTCTTATTTGTGTTAATGGAGGGGGCCTCTAATATCAGACTTGAATAGCATCAGGAAGCGGTTTCATCTTCTAATTAATTGAGCCATAATCCCTTCCTTCCTCCGATAATTGTAAGTGCATTGCTATGGTTCGGAACTTAACGATATGCAGTTCACCATAGCACACTCTCCGCTAAGCGAAGTCACGGATGGTAAGTTCTAAAAAAAAACAATTTCTCGAAACAGACTAATCAGTTAGTAATTTCACCCACATCTTTCTGGTTTAAAATTACGCTGATCCCAAACACTTCGTCACATATTTTCATACGGTTTTGATCCATCACCCATCTGTAGACCAGGAAATTGTTCTTACACACCACTCCAGGTTACCACAAACCACTCCAGGGTACCACAAACCACTCCAGGGTACCACACACCTCCAGGATACCACCAACCTTCAGGTACCACAAACCTCCAGGTACCACAAACCTCCAGGTACCACAAACCTCCAGGTACCACAAGCCTCTCCAGGTACCGCAAGCCTCCAGGTACCACAAGCCTCCAGGTACCACAAGCCTCCAGGGAACCATAACCCTCCAGGGCGCCACAAACCTCCAGGGTGTCACAACCTTCCACGGTAACCTCCAGGGTACCACAACCGTCCAGGTTACCACAACCCTCCAGGGCCCAACAATCCTCCAGGCTACAACAACCCTCCAGGGTACCACACCCTTCCAGGGTACCACAACCCTCCAGGGTACTACAACCGTTCAGGGTACCACAACCCTTCAGGGTACCACAACCCTTCAGGGTACCACAACCCTTCGGGGTAACACAACCCTTCAGGGTACCACAACCCTTCCAGGAAACCACAACCCTCCAGGGTACCCCAGCCCTCCAGGGTACCACAACCCTCCAGGGTACCACAAACCTTCAGGATACCACAAGCCTCCAGGGTACCCCAAGCCTCCAGGGTACCCCTAGCCTCCAGGGTACCACAACCCTTCGGGGTTCCGCAACCCTCCAGGTTACCGCAATCCTCCATGGTTCTACAACCCTTCAGGTTACCACAACCCTTCAGGTTACCACAACCCTCCAGGTTACCACAACCCTCCAGGTTACCACAACCCTGCAAGTTACCACAACCCTCCAGGTTACCACAACCCTCCAAGTTACCACAACCCTCTTAAGTTACCACAGCCCTCCAGATTACCACAACCCTCCAGGTTACCACCACCCTCCAGGTTACCACAACCCTCCAGGTTACCACCACCCTCCAGGTTACCACAACCCTCCAGGGCACCACAACTCTCCAGGGTACCACAACCCTCCGGGTTACCACAACCCTCCAAGTTACCACAACCCTCCAGGTCACCACAACCCATCAGGTCACCACCAGTCAAATGAGGCGCCGTAAAAGTTCGAAGATTGACGTTGCCTTCAACACTTCGAAAATTAGTTATTATTTACCTAATGTTTTCGCCGGCGACATGCGATGCCGCTCTAAATAAGAGGTGAAATACTACACAGCTTGAACTGAGCAATCATTATATGCGTGCACTCGATGCACGAATGTCGTTATATTTCAACCTCTGTTCTTTTGACGACTGAACAATTACAGTCTGTACATCTTACAAAAGTCAGTACAGCAAATAATGGAATCCTAACACTTCTCTATTGCAAATAAGTGTACACCTGCAGTGATTTACTGTATTAGCGAATATCACTTCCGGACATTTGGTTCGGTCTTGGTGGCTGCTCCATAATTTGCGGTCATTTGATCCGGTCCTGGTGGCTGCTCCATCACTCGCGGCCATTTGGTTCGGTCTTGGTGGCTGCTCCATCACTTGCGGCCATTTGGTTGGTCTTGGTGGCTGCTCCATAACTTGCGAACATTTGATCCGGTCCTGGTGGCGGCTTTATCACTTGCGGACATTTGGTCCGGTCTTGGTGGCTGCTCCATAACTTGCGACCATTTGATCCGGTCCTGGTGGCTGCTCCATCACTTGCGGACATTTGGTCCGATCCTGGTGGCTGCTCTATCACTTCCGGACATTTGGTCCAGACCTGGTCACTGCTCCATGACTTGCAGTCATTTGGTCCGGTCCTGGTGGCTGCTCCATCACTTGCAGTCATTTGGTCCGGCCCTGGTGGCTGCTCCATCACGTGCAGTCATTTGATCCGGTCCTGGTGGCTGCTCCATCACTTGCAGTCATTTGATCCGGTCCTGGTGGCTGCTCCATCACTTGAAGCCATTTGGTCCGGTCCTGGTGGCTGCTCTCACTTGCAGCCATTTGGTCCGGTCCTGGTGGCTGCTCCATCACATGCAGCCATTTGGTCCAGTCCTGGTGGCTGCTCCATCACTTGCAGCCATTTGGTACGGTCCTGGTGGCTGCTCTAACTTGCAGCCGTTTGGTCCGGTCCTGGTGGCAGCTTTATCACAGCCATTTGGTCCGGTCCTGGTGGTTGATCCATCACTTGCAGCCATTTGGTCCGGTCCTGGTGGCTGCTCCATCACGTGCAGTCATTTGATCCGGTCCTGGTGGCTGCTCTATCCCTTGCAGTCATTTGATCTGGACACATATCAACCAGAAGAAGGTAAACCAAAGGACCCATGTCAGTCGGAAGACTATTAGTCAAGGACACATATCAACCAGAAGAAGGTAAACCAAAGGACCCATGTCAGTCGGAAGAACTTTAGTCAAGGACACATATAAACCAGAAGAAGGTGAACCAAAGGACCCATGTCAGTCGGAAGAACATTAGTCAAGGACAAATATCAACCAGAAGAAGGTAAACCAAAGGACCCATGTCAATCGGAAAAACATTAGTCAAGGACACATATCAGCCGGAAGAAGATTAGTCAATGGAACCATATCAGACAGAGAAAACATAAGTCAGTGAACCCATATCAGCAGGAAGAACATTGGTCTTGACCCATATCAGCCAGAAGAAGATTAGTCAATAAACCCCTTTTAGTAAGAAGATTAGTCAATGGACCCATATCAGTCGAAAGTAGGTTAGTCAATGAACCCATATCATTAGAATGAAGATTAGTCAATGGACCCTGATCAGTCGGAGGCAGATTAGCCAATGGACTCATATCAGCTAACGAACAATAGTCAATAGTCCCATATCAGCCTGGAGAAGATTAGTCATAGACCCATACCAACCAAAAGAAGTTTAGTCAATAGACCCATATCAGCCGATAGAACATTAGTCAATACACCCATACCAGCTAGAAGAAAGTTAAAAAATGGACCCATATCAGCCGGAAGAATATTAGTCAATGGAGCCATATCAGCCAGAAGAAGATAAGTCGACTTACTCATATCAGCCGAAAGAATAATAGTCATCTAATTGATGAGTGCACAACTGTCGGCGTGCGAGTAAATCTGCGCGTGCTGCATGGGTCATCCGTCCATGTAACTTTCGTGGAATGTTCGCCACATTCCACGACGAGCAATCACGGATAGACGTTGAAGGACATCTGCATAACACAAGATGAGGCTTCTCTTAACTGATGAAGAGACTGTAGCAGGCCAAACTGTTCTTCGAAATTTGAATGGGCAAAACCCACAGAGACATGTGGAGCAACGTCTGCAATAAGATACCATGTAGTGTGATGACCCACAGAGACATGTAGAGCAACGTCTACGATAAGATACCATCTAGTTTGATGACCCACAGAGACATGTAGAGCAACGTCTACGATAAGATACCATGTAGTGTGATGACCCACAGAGACATGTAGAGTCATTTCTGCGATATGACGCCATGTAGTGTGATGACCCACAGTGACATGGAGGGTCACTTCTGTGATAAGATACCATGTAGTGTGATGACGCGAAGGGGGATCGTTGACTCGAAAGGGGATCGACGATTGTCAGCTACCAGGTGAGGCAAATAAAGAATGTTACGCCGTGCGTTATGTGAAGTGCGGCGGTGGAGGTGTCAGAGCAGGCAGGGTTGCTATCTACCAGGTGAGGCAATAAAGAATGTTACACAATGCGTTCCGTGAAGGACGGTGGTGGAGGTGTCATCGCGTGCTGGATTACCAACTATCAGGTGAGGCATATGGAGAACATTTCGCCGAGCGTTCTTTGAAGGACTGAGGTGGAGGTGACAAAGCGTGCAGGGTTGCCATCTACCAGATGAGGCAAATAAATAATGTCACGCCGTGAGTTCTGTGAAGTGCGGCGGTGGAGGTGTCATGATGTGCAGGGTTGTTAACTACCAGGTGAGGCATATGAAGAATGTTTCGCCGAGCGTTCCGTGAAGGACGGAGGTGGAGATGTCATAGCGTGCAGGGTTGCCAACTACGTTCTGTATCCTTTGTCAATTACCAGGTGAGGCGGATCATTGGAGTGACCTCTTACGGTCTTACCAAGGAATCAAATACAAAGCCATACAAACAATTCATCAGTTCCGTAATCTTCTACGCTAACACCGCTTGGTCCTTGGACCTTGCACCCACACACATTAACTTTCTGCAAAGGATGCAGTACACGGCCTTGTGCATCGCAACGGGCTGTACACAGACCACACTCATTCCGCACTTGCATGAAGAAACCATGGTCCTCCCTCTCATACATCATCTTGCTATGAGAAGAACCCAATTCTTCGACAAAATTTTAGACCTAGCACACCCCTGCTACAATCTACTGAACCCTCGTCCAACCAACCGACACCTACATAACACACCGGCAATAAACTTCGGTCCCCTTTACGTGACCACTTCTGAACCTACAGATAACACATATATGCACAAACAGATACACACACACTTCACAGCTATTGCATTAGATGGACACATAGACAACACAATTTTGCGAAGCCATCTGACTGGGGTTTACAAGTGTAGGAAGGCAACAACAGGCCTATTGGCCCAAACTAGGTGGACGTGGAGGAGTTGGGGTTACCCATGGGTGACAGGGTTCGCCTGTCAAAGCTGCGGTGTGGACACCACACGGCCCAACTGCCATACCAACACAGACCGGGAAATGTCCCTTCCGATCTCTGCTTGCGGTGCCGGGGTTCACCCGATACGGTCAAGCACGTCATGACGTCGTGCCCAATCACTGCACCCGGCAGGTTCCACCATAACATCACGTCGGTGCGAGACCTATAGGAGCGTCCGCGCGACAGCATCAGCTACCGCGGGGATGAGAGCCTAATGAAGGGCCATCAACTGCGGTAGCAGCCCCATCACGCACACGTCGGTGGGTTCCCCGGGCCTCGGGCTATGCTCTGACATGGCTCTTCTATCGCAGGAGAAGTTGGGGTTGAGCAACATCAACCAGGTGAGGCAAATAAAGAATGTTACGCCGTGCGTTCCGTGAAGGGCGGTGGTGGAGGTGTCATGGTGTGCAAGGTTGTATGGGTGCGTCAGATGTCGGAGAACTCTTTGTTGTCAATGAAAAATGTGTAACATATTATTATGAAATAGTGTAAATGGCAATGATGAATATAATCAGTTATATAGGAAGAAAATGCATATTTCAACCTGATAGTGTCCCCAAATACACTTCGAAGATTACTAACAAGCGTTTATCAGATATGAAAGTGAAGGTATTGTCCAGGTCCATCACGCCATCCGATTTGAACCCAATCCAACATCTCTGCGTGGTTTTGAAAAGGAAGTTTGATGAATGACAACCACGAAGGAGCGCGTATAAAGTGGTCATCCCAAAAGATGGAGGTCCTGCAGTGCGCGATACCCACACTATGAGTCGCATCAATGACGGCAACAGCAAATGCCGTCATTGAAAATAAGGGTAGTCACAACATGTGTAGGTAGTCACTGCAAGAGCAGTCAAGGGTAGTCACACAAAATACTAAAACCTCTATAATAGTGTTAAGTATGCACTTGCTATTGTTATTTATTAAAATAATTTCAAACTGAATTCTTTAATTGAAAGGCTTATTCGTATAATTTCAAAATTTACCATGAGTGTGATCACCCTTTTTATTCTGTTGTTGACATTCTTTTTGGAATACATTTTTTTTGGAATAAATAAATAAATAAACATGCTTTATTGCAACGACCTGCTAGCTTCCACCTGAGGGTGACCTGCTAGCTTGGACCTGAGGGTGACCTGCAAGCTTGGACCTGACGGGTGACCTGCTAGCTTGGGCCTGACTGGCTCTGCGTAAAATGATTTCGAGTGTCTAGGATCCGTCATTATTGACCTGCCAGCTTGGGCCTGACGGGTGACCTGCCAGCTTGGGCCTGACGGGTGACCTGCCAGCTTGGGCCTGACGGGTTCTGTGTAAAATGATTTCGAGTGTCAGGACCGGTCAATGGGTGACAAAACTCCTCCATTGAGTGCGTGACTATCTAATTAATTCAAATCATTGGAATGTGAGCGAGTCAATCTGCTCATTAATTAAGTTTATTACTTGTGATGCTGAATGTGACTTCGCACGTAGTTAATAAAGTGCTTATCAAGAGAGCGAATGACGCGTTCAAATAGTTTGGTCACATCACAACTCAATAACCGACCAGTCAAGTGGGACCTGTATTTCCACAACACTTGAAATTTAATGCTCCTGCTGAGACTATCTTTTGGCAAAGCGTCTTTCCAAATATTGTGTTGATAGATGTTAACAAAAAATATATGAGAACCTTTGGCAATCTAGTTCGTTTCTATACTTATATGCGTTTATTAAATGTTAAACAACATTTTTTAACATTTCATCTATATTGAATAGCCGAAAAGACAATTTCTGCAAAATTTATTACTTCACCATCGCATCGCGGTCTCTCGGTACCTGTCCTGCAACCGGCACGCTTCCTCACTTGACCAAGTAGTCGGCGTAGGGCTGCCTCATTTCGGGGAGGAGGGCTCCAGACCCGGTGAACATTCCGTTGGTCTTCATCCAGGCCGGGGGGGACCAGGGAGACCCAAAGATAAACACTTCCTCATCACTGATCTCCATGGCGCGGATGATGTTCGGAATCTGGAGAAAGCAACCACATCATAAGCGAGTCTTGGTATCATGTGTGTTTATATACCTTTATATCTACTTAGTACCGGTCAGCGACTAATCCAGTAGGTGTAGGAGGAATTCTTGGATTAGGATGATAAGAACATTACGCTTCGTCTGCAGTCAGTTCTGCATCCCCTGGCAAAAAGCATGGAACCTTCTGACACACTTCAGCACATCAGCGTGCGTTGTTCGCAGCATGTAGTTAGCGATTCTACGCCAATATACGAGGGTCCAAAATTACCTTGCTTAGAGTTACATTTACTTGCTGGCCCCCGCAATCAGAACGTTGCTGTAATATTTGAAATGTGACCATCATAAGTCATTGAGGATACCTGATCAGCCTATATTGGAGCGAATAATCAAATAATCACAGCGAATAATCAAATATATCAAGTCAAGATAAGCAGCAAATCGATACTGTGAGGCAAATGTTTAATAGTCGAAACATTTATAAACTGTGGGAAAATTACATGTGCAAGTTCACGAAATGAAGAAGCAGCATTCCTAGAAAATATTAAATGTAAATTAGCTCAGGTGTGTTTGCACACTAAAAATAAACTTCTTACTGCGCCAAGTTATCGTTTGAACAGATCAAATTAAAATATGGTGAATTGAGTTGAGTAAATTTTTTAAACCGAAATCATTATATAAATATTTTTTCAGAAGTATATAGCATCCGTCTCAACTACAGCTCATGTTTTCGAAGATAAAAACTTACTTTATCATGAAGGTCTTCCGGTTGCAGAGACCAAAACTTTAGTTCCACGTCCCCTTCCACATCATCCAAGGAGTAGGGACGAGAAGAGAAGTCTGAGCCGCCAATGGGGACGCGGCACACGCTGTACTCGATGCCCTCGGGAGCGAAGTAGGCTCTGAGTATTAACATACAAATTACTCTCAAAATCAGTCAGGGAAATTATACAGAAATTCTGGGAACTTTGCTTGAAGAGGCAAAGGTAGCACTTGACACGAAATGATTGGTTCCTCGGTACCTTCTGTCAAATTGCTTTTCCCTGCGCTTCATTTGTGATTGGCTCTACGGCTCCTTGATTGGCTCTACGGTTCCTTGATTGGCTCTACAGTTCCTTGATTAGCTCTACGGTTCCTTGATTGGCTCTACGGCTCCTTGATTGGCTCTACGGCTCCTTGATTGAGTCTACGGCTCCTTGATTGGCTCTACGGCTCCTTGAGCTCAGACGTTTTTTCTGAATTGTAAACAAATGGATTTTTTACATAATCACAGAAGCACTGAAAAGTTTGACCAAATATCTGTTGCGCTGCACATAAGGAGTAGTGTAGCTAGCGTGCATTATATATTGGTATTGTACATCACAAAAAAACTCATCTGCAATATATTTCAGTTATATTCAAATGCCGTAAACTATGGAGGTTGTTGCCACCTTGGCAGCAATACTCCTAACGTCACATTTTGTTAGTCAGGGGGTGAATTCGTCATTCAGTGTTTGTCGAGGCGGTTTTAAATGTGTTCAAGTTATTATTGTTAACCCCATCATGTGGTAAATGGTTCCAAATTGTTGGTATCTTGAGTGGAAAGAAATTTTCGGCCACTGATGTTCTGAATGGTTTTAGCTGCAGTTTTTGTCCATTATTTCTGTTCCTTGGGTTATAATCACGGCCAATGAGGCCCTGAAGGCTAGCTCTGGTTAACCCATATAGGTATTTGATTGTTTCTATTAACTGACCTCTAAGTCGTCTTCTTTCAATTGATATCAGTTCAAATTCGTCGTGTCTTTGCGGATGTCTTATTTCTCAGTTCCGGAATCATTTTGTTGCTCGGTGCTGAACACGTTTCATTTTGTTAATATTCGCTCTAAGGTGAGAGGACCAAGATTGTGCTGCAAATTCCAGTTGAGGCCTGACGAGTGAAGTATATAACGGAAGCATGATGTCGCTCGACTTGTAGTGGAAGTTTCTGGATATAAAGTCAACGATTCTATTGCCTTTCTTGTTGCTAGCTACTACTTGGTTTTCCAGTTGAGCTCTTTGGTGAGCAACTTTTGGAGCCACCTGGCCACGTTTCCAGGTATGCCAAGCGCCTTCATTTTTTTCAAGTAGGTGTACGTAAGATTGGACAGGCGGCTAAGTTAGCTTCTGAAGCCGTATTGGGTTCCCTTGATGAGGTGGTCTCTCTCGAGGTGACATGTTATACTTGTTTAGTTTATATGAATCTTTCTAAGGTTCAGCCGACCATAGATGTGAGAATGATTGGTCTATAGTAGTAGTAGTAGTTTGATTTTGTTTTCCACCGGAGTCCCAACGCAAAGTTAATGCAGACTCCCCCGTAGGGCAATTGAAGAGGTGCAGCGTAGATTACGAGTAGGTACAACGTAGATTCTGAGTAGGTTCAACGTAGATTCAGAGTAGGTTCAACGTAGATTCAGAGTAGGTTCAACGTAGATTCAGAGTAGTTTCAACGTAGATTCAGAGTAGGTTCAACGTAGATTCAGAGTAGGTTCAACGTAGATATCGAATAGGTAGTAATAGATACCGAATACGTTTAACGTAGATACAGAGGATATTTAACGTAGATTCAGAGTAGATTTAATGTAAATTCAGTGTAGGTTTAACGTAGATTCAGAGTAGGTTTAACGTAGATTCAGAGTAGGTTTAACGTAGACTCAGAGAAGGTTTAACGTAGATTCAGAGTAGGTTTAACATAGATTCAAAGTAGGTTTAACGTAGATTCAGAGTAGGTTTAACGTAGATTCCGAGTAGGTTTAATGTAGATTCAGAGTAGGTTCAACGTAGATTCAGAGTAGGTTTAACGTAGATACAGAGTAGGTTTAACGTAGATTTGGGAGGAAGGAGCAAAGGTTCCAGGATTCAGAGGGGCTTCAAATGGGTCCTACACATTCTCAAGAGGGTCCCGAAGGGACCCTCTTCATGTACACATCATGGACTGTTTCTTGTTGTGATATGTTTCTACTGCATTATCCAGTTGAATACCGAACTGCGTTTGCCGTACACAATGAGATGTCTCCCATGACACTGGAATAGTTCAGATCTTCCATCATAAACCGGTTCTGTATTTACATAGCATAGTCCCATATCATTAGCTATATTTTCCACAGTGCGATTGATGTACTTAATCCAGTCAGGAAACTTGTTTTTGACGTCCATCATTAGAAAAATGCCAATAATTATATCATTATTGCTTGTTTTGTGTTCTCCTGCTTTCATGAGGTTTTTTATTTATCAAGAAGCTCTTCTGAACAAAATGTAATTGTGGCGTATTAACTTGCAAGTTCTCTAAACCTACTTGAACCATGATGAGGTCGTTCTTTCGGTGCACATCATATCAACTTGGTTAATGAGTGTTTGCACAGTAGCACCGCGACAACATGGCACTTTCCTATCCGCCTTCCGGTGTTTGAACTCCCCGTTTTGGTGCTTTACTGTAGTATCGCCAGCAAGAAAACGCACCGAACCAATTTCTTCCTGCTTGAGTGGGTCGTACAAGTTCATAATTTGGAGGGCATTTCCGGCTTTGTTATGCCGCAGTCTCCCTCCTCTACTGTTTCTATAGTTAGCCAGTACCTAGCCATCTCCCTGTTAAACACCATTTGACTACTTGCTATTGCCACTCCCCGGCTGTCAATCGCTGGCTAAAGCATCTATGCGTAAATGATGGGATGAAATAATAAACAGCTGTCGACGAGAGGCTGCTTGGGTGATATACGCTAAGGAAGAGGGGGGGTGGCAGCGGGAGATGAAAAGAGGGGGTGGGCAGCGAGAGGTAGCCTGGGGGCGTATTCAATGGGGAAGGAGGCGGGGGCAAAGGGTATTCGCTGGTAAATGTGGGTAAGCCTGGTATATGCTCCTACTAGCAGTAAATCTAGGCACAATTAATTTCAAGCCTCCCAATTGCCTCGCTATTATGTTTATGGACTGATGCAGCGTTGCAATGTGACATTCATAATTCACATATTTCGCTGTTGTAATATTGGGAAAATAATAAATACATTTTTTGTTCCTGTTCCTGTCCATGTTAAAATTACCATTAAAATCTACTGCAAATACATCTTGTTGCAGCTGTAACATTAGGTTTGGCGCATTTTCGCGTCGTGACACTGACGTAAGGTTTCCGGCACGTGATGGCAGGGAGAAAGGTTTGCGCTGGACCTGTCTCTTGTTGAAGTCCATGAGGTCCGTATTAGTTCCACTGTAGTCAGCTGTTCCAAATAGACCAGCTAGACTGCTATTTGTACACTTTCAGGGTGATGGTTTGACTTTAATCATATATTACGACACTCTTCTATAAATTGATATAATTTTCATCAAACAATGGCCTTTGTGATATTTTAGTTAGGTTATATTGGTTTACCACTGTGCACTTAATAATTTCTCACTGAGGTCCTAGTATATATAAAATTATA
>SDVV010021048.1:0-13201 GCA_016164225.1 Gammarus roeselii | reverse complement strand
TCATTATTTCAGGTATAATTAAGTTAAAAGTTGTATATTTTTATTGTTTTATATATCTTCTTACATCCTGCTACAAATTTTGACGTGGTTATTATAGATATATATATATAGTAAAAATGTATAAAAGAAAAAATCAGAATTTCCATAAATTTTCAATTTTCGAGGGATGACAGAGCCAAGTTGGTTTATTGAAGTGATAACTTGGCTACTTGAGTAAGGTGTTATCCTTCGAAAATTTGAAAATGTATTGAAATTTTGAATTTCGAATTTTTTGTTATACATTTTTAACTCATGCAACACGTACATACGCTTGAACGTACACATTCACATACGTACACAGCCCTATACACATACATACATACACAGTTGAAGACCTAGGCGAGCAATATTAGGCCTAATGTTTTGCGAAAAACAACATGTAATCAACTTATAATAGCTAGCTGCATACTGAAAATGGAGTCAGTGTTACGTTGAGATCAAGCGGAGACACAAGTTTCGTCATAGAATAAACAAAAATGAATATTCATGACTCAAAATTTATTTATAAGTGTTGAAAGGAGAAATTCCGAAGATGATGCGAGTAGGATCGAACAAATATTGACTAGTGTTGAAAATATCAGTTATCTCAGAATAGGTAAAACAAGAATCAAGAGTGGGAGATATCATCCATATATGGGTGCAGGAAAAATTAAGTCGGCTTTGGGTAACTGATGTCGACGAGTTAAATCGTATGTAACAAAGATAAGGGGAACTAAGAAAGTAAATCTCGAAATTGATATGATCCAAGGGGAAAAATCATCATCCTGACTGTAATAAAGCTGATGTAGTGCAAAACAAATTATACCTACGAACAAAAGAAAATGTGGATCGTATGCAAATTTTCTTAATGATGAAGATCAGAATGACTTTGAATTGGAGAAGATTCGAACAGTTGAGGTTCAAGAAGAATAAATAATACAATTGTGGACTCACGGGAACGGAACAGCCTTCAGTATTCGCATCAAAGCTATGATAGAGTTTATGAAAGATTTTGAGAGGAAACTGAATCATAGTGATAATGGGTATGGTTGGATGTACGACCCATGCTGCTTCAAATAAAAAAACGAGGTAGATGTCATTGATGATGCCAGTAAGGTCTGTAAATAATGCCGATAAATACTAATAAAACTATGTAAATCCTCAATGAAATGATTATATTATCCCAAATTCAAAGGCTAAGCAAAGAATTGAAACATCGCGTCAGTCGGAGGTGACATTGAATAGTCGAAAACATAAACCTATCTCGAGGTAAATGATCTAGATGTTTTACAGATTGGTAGGATATAAATCAGAGTCCGATCAGATCTTGAAACAAAGTCATCGTCAAGAATATGAAAATTATAAGAAATAAAAGGCAAATCAGAGATGCAAGTCGTCAAAGGTTGTAGAGCCAAGTAGAGATATTGAAGTATAATAAGAAAAACATAGTGTGAGACCATGTGTTCGTTTTTATGAAACTGGATACAAATTTGAATTACTTGTAGCATTCAATCCATCCAAGTTTGAAAGTGGGGCCTTTCTGCTATTTAATATGGGTCGAGAGTGACAACGAAATAAATAACATGTATGTTAAAGCGATATTTAGAGTCGTCTGGAGGGGTTCATTACTGAATGCCATCCATAAGTTAAGGTTAGGTTATGATGGGTGTGAATACATTGTTAAAGTGATGTAGAATTGTGTAAAATCAGGAATAATATGAAATACCTGTAACATTCAAACCATCTAAGTTTGAAAATGGGTCCTCTCTGCTAACAAATATGGGGTGAGATTGACCACGAAATAAATAACGTACATGTTAAAGTGATATTTAGAGTCGTTTGGAGGGCTTCATATGTATTTAACAATGACGGAATACCATATATGAAGTTAGGTTAGGTTTTGATGAGTGTAAATAACATGTAAAAAATCAAACATCATATGAAAAAAAGTATAACAATCAAAATAAACGATTTAATTTGCATATGAAAATGGTGAAAATTGCTAGATCAAAATTGGAAGTGTATATCAAAACTGCAAATGATAGATCAAAATGTAGAGCCAAGTGGAGAGGATGGATATGAATATATCATAAATCGCTGAAAAGGTATCATATGTATGCACGAAAAGTCGATCGATAATACATAATTCTTCGTTAGATAAGGTTAGGTTAGGTTAAGATGATAATTTCTTTCCACCTAACATGACGTGAAGCTGGTCCACATTAAATATCTTGTAACAAAAACAAGGGATTTTGTTCTAATGGAAAAATCATAGATCAGAGGTAAAATGCTACAGATGTTAACCGACCCTGTATATGCATACAAATGTGTGTGTCTGCATTGTGCCGGTATTGACCCCTGTATACGCCGTCATTACACCGTGACCGGCCCTGAATATGCGTACAAAGCGTGTATGTGTTGTTATGATCGGCCTCCTCTGGCACATATTTATAAACTTGGCTAACCGAACATTACCATCGAGAGGTGCGTAGTGTGTGTCCTAGAAACAGTGTAGGCCTTAGGCCTGTTAACCCTTAGCTTAAGTTACACATGGAGGTCCCTTGCCTAGCATATTTTTAATATCCCTCTGATGTTTGTTTAAAAAGAAACAGATGGCCCCTTCGCGGATTGTATAACGTAGGAGACATTGACGAATTGAGGGCCATTTGCGCACCTTGTAAAACTCCGTGTGTTGGCAATTGTTGGACTAGATCCAATAACACTGTTTAGCTCAGGGGTATCATATATGGTAAACACATATGGGAGAAGCCTATATATTACTCAACGGACTCAATTGTAGAGTACCAATGAGGTCTGGGTATTAGAACGCCCCGCCTCTTTAGCTGGTCCAAAAATGTGAATTATTCCCTGATTGGAGGATCCCTTCATACTTATGAACATGGCCCTCCCACAAATTATTGAGGGCGCAGCCCCGAACGATAGAGGGCAGACAACAGACACTTGCCAACGGCCACAGCCATCGCTCAGACTCTCGAGCAGCTACAGCCTTCGTGCGTAGGCCCCCCTGCTCTACCCTACGCTTGTCCTACACTAGAAATATTACTTTTGACGTTCATTTACACTTTTGTTTCTTTGTGTCTGTTATGAAAATCAATATTATATCAGTGCTCTATTGAGTAACCTGTTGACTTGTGACTTTTCTATATGAAAAAGACTATTTAAAAACCAATGTTTGATCATTCCTACCTTGATTTACCCGATTATTACAACCTGGAAACCTTTAACATAACATGTGTGTACCTAGTGTGTGATATTAAAAAAAGCTACGTAAAATAGAGCCGTGTGGAGGGGATTTGATATGTACACCCCACAAAAAAATGACAAAATATCATACATAACCATCAAACTTGAATGGAAAAATATAATTAATGGTTAAGTTGGTTAAGATGACTAGATCTTTGAGCCTAATATCGCGTGAAACTGTTCCACATTAAAAAAGTGTAACAAATCGAAATGCATTAGTTCTCTTGGATCCTACCTGCTGAGTCTCATCCAAACATTTAACAGAGATATCGATAAATTCTGGAATCTAAACATCTGCAAAAGGATACTTGCTGGATCAAATTGGAGAAATGTATACAGACTGCTTTTCATATGTTGAATATACAGCCCAAGTACAGATTTTCATACATATCAATATCATACATAAGCATCAAACTTGAATAAAATAACATGACTCATGGTTAGAATAAGTTAGGTCGCCTAGGTATTAATGTATTTGGCAGTGTATGGTAACCCTTTTTGCATCCAATGATATTTGATCTATGTTGTCGTAAATTGATATATATTTCGCTTATTATGTACCTTAGGCACGATTTATAGCCTAGATCTTGTTGACTGCGGACCTTACATAACAGATCTGTTGTAAATATGCTAGAGTGGATATATTCGATATTCGTTATAATAGACGAAAATGGTATGAGCAACACATCCAACATTACAACAAAAAATCTTATTCTAACAGTAAACCTATACATAAAACTTGTTTACAAGTGTTTACAACTGTAGGAAGATAACAACAGGCCTATTGGCCTAAACTAGGTTGCCTTTTGATAGCAAGAGGGTTAGTTCTGGAGTAGAACGTCTAAGAGGCCTATTGGCCCAAACTAGGTTGCCTTTTGGTAGCAAGAGGATTAGTTTCGAAGTAGAACGTCTAAGAGAGCTTCGTGTGTCATTTCTGTTTTTTTAAAACAACAGGAAATGGAACGGTTTAGCTGTTTATCGACCATTTATGTAGAACTTATCGAGCCGAGACTTAAACGTTTCGATTGTATTGCAGTTTACAACCTCCGCTGGAAGTTTGTTCCATTCTTTGACAACTCTATACGTCACGAAATTGCGCGTGATGTCGAGTGAGAAACGTTTTCCAACGATTTTGTTTCTATTGTTCCTAGTCACTCCGATTGTATCTAGAGTGAAAAGGCTCGCTCGTTCGACGTTTTCCTTACCATTCATAATCTTCCACACTTCTATCATGTCGCCTCTGACTCGACGTTCCTCTAGCGAATAAAGATTGAGTTCACGAAGCCTGTCTTCGTACGATTTATTCCGCAGCGAGGGGATGAGTTTGGTAGCTCTACGTTGAACTTTCTCAAGTTTAATAACGTCTTCTCAAAGGAATGAAGACCAAAATTGAACGGCATACTCGAGATGCGGTCTAACAAATGAATTAAATAACTTGAGCATACTGTGTTGGTTTTTGTAGGAGATAGTGCGGGATATCATACCTAGCATTTTGTTGCCTTTCTTGGCAGCATCGTAACATTGTTTGCTGCTTTCAAAGTCGTTACTAATGATGACACCTAATTTTTTCTCTTCGGTGACGGGAATGAGTTTTTTTTCCAGACATTGAATATTCGTGTTTGGGGTTATGAAGACCTATGTGCATAACTTTGCATTTGTCGACATTAAATTTCATTTGCCACTTTTCTGACCAATCAACAATTTTGTTCAAGTCTAGTTAGATCTGCTGACACTCTAGTTAAGTTTGCACTTTTTCTCCGATCTTAGTATCGTCTGCAAACTTGCTAAAGAGAACTGACCCTAGCACGGATCCTTCAGACATGCCGCTTGTAACGATACCCCAGGGGGAGGGAGCTCCGTTAAGTACAACTCGTTGTCAACGGTCTAACACCCGTAACAATCACTGACATATGCGGTAAGCTTACATTAATGTTTTGAACTCAACAGTCTACTAACGAGCAAACACCTAACGTTACTTGAAATTAATCGATAACACTGGACTGGCAAAGTGAAAAAAAAATGTATATATGTAGGCACACAATATGCTAAAGATTGGTATAACTACAGTGTCAAGTGGACAGATTTGATAAGAAAAAAACTCAAATCAATGAAGAAATACATGAACTAAGTATGAAAAACGGGGGAAAAATATAATCCTTGGTTAGATTAGGTTAGGATGAGTTAGGTTTACGGCCAACATCACAAACCTTTAGTGAAAAATGCTATAGTGGACAATTGTGAACGCTCAAATATGACAGATATTCTGAATTGGAACGCTATCTCATAACAAAGCCTGAATTATCTAACTTCTAAGTGTACAACTGCAAACGTATCACAAGGATTTATGTAAGTAAGACTTGCGGAAATAAGCATCTAGTAAAGACATACAAGCTGATAACATAATTGAGGTGTACATTAAATTACTGATTTTTTTCACAATAACTCCACACAAATCCGGTAGATTAGCGCTACAAGACGACATGGAACCAGACCCAAATTTAAAGTCGAGAGGTAAAACATAACAATATTTTGGATCATTACATCCCATTTAGCGTATTTTATACCCAACATTCCATGAAAATTAGGCGAATTTATATCAAATACAGATATATTCCTCTGATAACAAATCAAAACATACAACAACAACTATAAAATAGATATATAAGATTCTCTGCTCTACCATAACCGACAATTATTAATTATTATGTACGGTGTATCCTACCGCAACCAGATGATAAATCCTACAACAATATCTCAAGTGATCTGGTTCATGACTTAGATCATATACTAACATAACAGCTATACCGAAAATATCTGACATTTAACACTGAGTTCATGAAAATATTGTTATTTTTACTACGATACCTGTTCAATTCTATAACAAATTACAAAACCAACTTAGATATTATGTCTCTGGTAGAACAGATCAAAGCTCACCGTGTCCTAACAACGAACTCTACAATGTTTTACTAGGTCGCTTCTAAGCAAACTACCACTGATATATAACAAATTTTAAATGGTAACTCCCGGTCATGATACAATACCTCAGACGTCCCATGCATATGTTTAGTCCATCTTATCTGAACAACGTCGAGCAAAGTGACATCCTGGCCATAATCAAGAATCTAAACACAGGTACAGTTGTCAAGAATGGGCCTGGTACGAGTTTCAAAAAGTGTGGCCATAAAAATCTGGGCATCTGTTCACTGATGACCTAAGTAAACCACTACAATGAATAGCAGCTTGTCGGATAACCTCTCTAACAAACCCATGGAACATAAGATCGACGTCCACAAGAACTTACATGGATGAACTCCAAATGACAACCAAAGAGTGTAAACCACCCCTGCACCAGGACCCCACCATCCAGTAAATCGTCTTCTCAAACGTTCCATTATACACTTGCTAGGGTTCAATGACGGAAATTTACAAAGATGCAGTACGGACTTTCACGTCTTAAACATACATTCCTATAATTATCGTGGAAAAATCCTACAACATCAACAACAACAACTATAAAAAATAACCAAATAAGATTCTCTACTCTGCTCTAATTCATTTTAAAAATGTAATACACAATAGTATCCAGCATATTAAATCGGTCTACTTACACAAATAGACATAAACACAACGGGCTTTTGCCTATGGGACACCTCTAACTCCTAAATATTGAAGAATGGTCCTACAATAAACATACTGTAACCTAACAGCAAGACCGAGTTTGTAACAAATGGGAACTTCTATATTTATAATAACCACGTCAAAAATTGTACCAGGATGTAAGAAGATAAATAAAACAATAAAAATATACAACTTGTAACTAAATTATACCTGAAATAATGATCTACATTGCAGATACAAACGTAATAAATTCTAATATTCCGATATTGTATAAAATACCCAATACCTTGCATCGAAGATGTAAACTGTGCAGAGACCATACAAAACTGAAAGACATACTAAAACTCTCTAGTAATAACAAAGTAAGAAGATCAATTCTCTACCATACTCAAAACATACATTAAAAACCGTGACGAACGAGAAAAAAAATGATATCAACCAAACAACTGACGTAAATAAGATACCAGGACATGCGAGCAGCATTCGCTGAAACCTATAGTAAATGGTGCGGAATATTTCTACAAGAATACGCTATAGTATATACAAAATCTGATGAAATTACTCTCCAACTACGACCAAAACAGGGTTAAATTAACATTTCTTTAACTTAAGTAACCACGGCTTAATCGTAACAGAATGTCATATATACATATAAAATACTAAAATGATGCACTAACCGACCGATTATGCCTGAAATAGTGCGCTACATGGAAGATGCAAACCTAAAATATCCCAAAAGTTACTATGAGATAACTATTCAAAATACAAAAATAAAAACTAGAAATTCAACATAAATCAACCGATCATTACTAGGTATACATAACACAATATAATATCTTACAACAAATCCATATCGTTCAGGTACTCTCGCGATCGGAACACCGATGTATCTGACTCAACCTGGATAACGCGTTATGGGGTAGATAGATTCTACTAACGAAGCTGCTGCATCAACCCAAAATACTAACATCAATTCGCCAACTCCCCATAGATATTATATAAATGTGAAATAAACTACTGGAAAATACATAGAACATTGCCTAAAATTTAATATCAAACATCTGATCGTTAAGAGTGAGTCAAATATACTCTTGGATGATTCTCCTTTAAAGGAATGTTTCAGTCACCTGTTTATGTGGCATCTTTTTTTATGTGTGCGATAGCTCGCAATAGAAAAAAATTAATGAAGGAGTTACTGCAGGAGTAAGTAAAACAGAGCGGAAGGGTACTGATAAAAAAACAAACGCAGAAAATAACAATAAACTAATTGAATCTATGCCACGTGCAAATTGATACATATCGAACGACGTAGAAATGATACCAAGCTTGAAAAAATTATCATGAACGTATCCGGAAATCGACATTTGTGCAAGCGGGAATTGTGTGGTCTTAACCTTTAATACTGCATGTAAATTATTATGTAACTGTTAAATTTATTATCAATAAAAATTATCTTATAAATGTATGTTATCAATATTCTAAACATTCAGACTACAAGCATTGAAAATGCATACACGCAACATAGCATGCAACGAAGTTGCAATACTGTATACCCAGCGTTGAAATGCAAATACCTATCAACATATATATAACCTAATAACTAACGAATATTCCGTAAGCTATCAGTCTGTCCGAATGAGTCACCCGTTAGCGGACTCACGATAAACCTGTTTCTACCCGTCTTCTGCCGCTGACTCTAGATTGCACGTTTTGCGTCGCTGCCCCCGCTCGAATGACTCTGGATTGCCCTTTTGCGTGACATATCTACTACTCACAGTGACGACGAGCAACACAATGTATAACGGGCTGCAGTGGTAAATGTTCACAGTGCGATCACCTAGCCTGTGGAGAACTGGACAAGCAGCTGTTGAGCGGCTCATTACGACCCACCTGTTGAGCGGCTCATTACATCATGGGATTTTTACGAAACCCTACTGGGCGGCTCATTACATCAAGGGCTCAATACGCAACTTTGTAGAGCGGCTCATTACATCAGAGCTCAATACGCAACTCTGTTGATCGGCTCATTACATCAAGGGCTCAATACGCAACTTTGTTGAGCGGCTCATTACATCAGGGGCTCAATACGCAAATCTGTTGAGCGGCAGGGGCTTATCTCGTAGTAGCGTCAGTCTAAATGTCTGCCACCAAATTTCAATAACTTATGCCCCGTTAGTATTGCATTAAATTATCAGGATGACTGCCTGCGTAGTTGCTGAATAGCATGCACAACCCAAGGGAATAATTTCCTTCATCCCTGAAATAGACGCCAAATTTGTCCGATTGAGGCACGACAATACCAAACGGGAAATGTCTAAAGCACCGAAACTTAGCGATTGCGTACAGGTTTAGTTTTTGGGTTTACAGAATAACAGAAAAGGAACATCGCAATCTGAGGAATCCTCACACGAAGCAAACAAACAGAATCAACCACCATTGAGAACCTTAGAAATAAAACTTTAAAGGTTATATTTATTATTCATCAGTGAGTTGAGCAATGGACGATCCGCTTCTAAAGGAGTTAGCATCGGAATTCATTACAATTTCACAATTACAAGGATCAAAATTGAATACACCTATAACATAGAGAGGTTTTATTCTGTAATCGAATAATGCAGTCTAGCACACAAGCTGCCGCCTGGCGATGGCTGAACGTTGAATCTGGTAAATATAGATAGTTGCCAACGATTACGTTGAATCTATCCAATATGGATAATTACCAATGATTACGTTGAATCTATCCAATATGGATAGTTACCAACGATTGCGTTGAATCTATCCAATATGGATAGTTACTAACGATTACGTTGAATCTATCCAATATGGATAGTTAGCAATGATTACGTTGAATCTATCCAATATGGATAGTTACTAACGATTACGTTGAATCTATCCAATATGGATAGTTACCAATGATTACGTTGAATCTATCCAATATGGATAGTTAACAATGATCAGGTTGAATCTATCCAATATGGATAGTTACCAACGATTACGTTGAATCTATCCAATATGGATAGTTACCAACGATCACGTTAAATCTATCCAATATGGATTCTTACCAACGATTACGTTGAATCAATCCAATATGGATAGTTACCAACGATTACATTGAATCTATCCAATATGGATAGTTACCAACGATTACGCTGAATCTATCTAATATGGATAGTTACCAACGATTACGTTGAATCTATCCAATATGGATAGTTACCAACGATTACGTTAAATCTGTTAAATATAGATAGTTACCAACGATTACGTTGAATCTATACAATATGGATAGTTACCAACGATTACGTTGAATCTATCCAATATGGATAGTTACCAACGTCACGATTACGTTGAATCTATCCAATATGGATAGTTACCAACGATTACGTTAAATCTGTTAAATATAGATAGTTACCAACGATTTCGTTGAATCTATCCAATATGGACACTTACCAATAATTACGTTGAATCTATCGAATATGGATAGTTACAAACGATTACATTGAATCTATCCAATATGGATAGTTACTAATGATTACGTTGAATCAGTTGAATATAGATAGATTAGACCTCTGTAACAAAAAATTGTCTCATAATTGATGGATCTGGTAATCTGGTTGATGCAAACAAAGCAAAGAGTGAATTGTTGAGTGAAAATTTCAAACGAGCATTTAGTATCCCAAAGAGTACACGGCAATACCCTGAGACCACCTCGGAAATATCATTAACGGGTCTTGACGTAGACATCTCTGAAACAACAAGAGCTATGGATGATATAGGTCGCAATAGCGCATCCGGGCCAGACGACATCCCCGCCATACTATTGAAACAAAGCAAGCAGGTACTGCCAAGACCACTACAAATGTTGTGGCAGAAATCCTTGGCTACCACTGACATTCCACAAACCATGAAACGTTCTGTAATATTCCCTCTACCACAAGGAGGTTGCCTCACAAGTCCATCAAATCACTGACCAATTTCTTTGACATCACATGAGAAAATACTTCAATGAGTGATGAAAGGACGGATAGAAAATTTAATTGAAAAAAATTTACAGTTCAACTCCAAGCAACATGGTTTCAGAAGTGAAAGGAGCACATTGACCCAACTACTGGAGCACTATGATGAAATAATCAACACATTATGTAATGGATCAAACGTGGATGTGATTTATCTTGATTTTAACAAGGTCTTTAACAAAGTAGATCATAGCATACTGTTAACTAAATTACATAAAGCTGGTATTCAAGGAAATGTTCATGAGTAAATGGTGAAACCTCTGCACCAGTGGAAGGCCATAACAGTCCACATTCATCTGTCTAATGCTTTGCAGATGATACCAGAGTACTTAGGCTTAGTGGAGAATGCAAGAGATGTAGAAAATGTTCAAGCTGATTTGAAAGAAATCTGCAAGTGGGGTGGCAAAAACAACATGAATTCAAATTTGAATTACTAGGATATGGAAATAATTCTGACCTAAAAACAGGGTATTTAAATCATTTTAGCAATATTACTGAAATTGAAGAAAAAGAAAGCTTGCGTGACTTATGCGTACTAATGAAGAATAATGCTTTATTCAATGAACAAATTGCAAAGGTTGAGGCCAGTGGCAGAAGACTGTGTTCCTGGGCCATGAGCACCTTTTTGTCAAGAGATAAAAGGACAATGCTGACTCACTGGAAACAACTAATCCAACCAGTTATGGACCATTGCTTTCAATGGAACCCACATAAACGGGTAGATCTGGAAAGACTTGAAGCAGCTCAAAGAAGCTTCACCGCAAAAACTAAAGAAGTATCGGAAATGGATTATTACGACAGATTGAATACCTTGATGCTATACTCAATCCAAAGACGTTCTGAAATATTCATGATCACAAACGTTTGGAAAATTCTGGGGGACTACGCGGTCAATGTAAACGGAAAAATGGCAACGAAAGTGACGATGAGGAATCAGGCAAGGCTTGGCAGAATGTGCTATTTTAAAGTGCCAGAGCGGACAGGCGGTGAAAAGATACAAACCGTAGCATTCAACAGTTTCGCTTGCCGGGCACCTCAGCTATTCAATCAAATGCCGCTGGAGATACGCGAAATGCAACGTGAGCTGCAATTGTCAGCCACAGCAAACATCTCGAGGTTCAATAACTGATTGGACAAGCACCTCAGCTGTGTTACTGATAAACCTCTGATGGAGATACGCTCACGGTGGAGACAATTCTCTACTCCACCTCATCGCTGAGCCAGGATCTGACTGGCGAATGTGGCAGAAACATGCAAATGCTGATGTCATTGCAGGAATGGAGAATGTCTCCGCAACTGTAGGTCGGGTGACAGCTACGCTGCAACCCACTCACTGTTCAGAGCGTAGACCCTCCAAATATACAAGTAATTTATGAGAGCAGGAGTTGGCAGCCACACTTGCACTATATATGTTGCTAGTTCAAAGGTAAGAGCATCGGCATTCGTCTCTACCAAGTGTAGTAGCAACTACGAGAAGCTACCGAAGCATGGAGGGCCGCACATCAGAGCATCGTCATAGACAATCGGCTCAGTCCACATCAATCCATGGATTTTTTGGGGGATCTTGACCGTACTGAAAATAGTTTACTACATGCCTGTTTCGGTAGGAATACTATTGATTCATCAATGTAGTTAACACACTTTTAGGCAGTCTCAAAATCTCGAAGGAAGATTTCAATAAATGCTACTAGCAAGGTTTACCATCCAAACGCGGATGCCGAGTCGGGCAGGGCTCTGTGCAATACTTATTCCAACGACACCTGCAGCTGCAGATAATGGCCTCATCACCATGCGTCATGACGCTGTCACACCATCAGGGCACGAGCAGGGTCAGGGGGAGGCAGCACAGGTGTCCGTCAGTCAGCTAGCTGTTCCCAACACATGCTAAGTAGAGCTAACTACTTCATCTACAACATTTCAACGTGTAACTCAGTCTACAGGGACTGAGGTACACGTTGCTTATCAATTCGACATATCCGGTATTCATGTTTATTAAAAAATTCAAATTTTAACTTCATGTATATCAGCAAAAGCCTGGATGATAAATGATTTTGGCCCAGCTATGAGGACGCCGTGGCTGAGTGGTTAGGGTGTCCGACTGCAGTGTCAGCCTATGGTCCTGCATGTCGCGAGTTCGAGCCTCGGCATGAACACGGCGGTCTTGTGGCGGGGAGATTGGGAGCCTACCTCCTCTGTGTCAGCTTAACTTAGCCACCCTCCTAACTAGGGGCAAACGGCTGTATGTCTATACATACATGAGGACACAATTCACGATACAAAATATA
>SDVV010021047.1:0-13202 GCA_016164225.1 Gammarus roeselii | reverse complement strand
TATATTATTTTCACTTTACTTGTTACAAGTCGAGTAATATCAATTAATTTCAAGTATTGTTATGCCATCGCTCGTTGGTAGACTGTTGAGTTCAAAACGTTTATGTAAGCTCCCTGCATACGTCAGTGATGTATACGGGTTGTTAGAGCGTTAGCAAGTTTTATGTATGGTTTTACTGCTAGAATAAGATTTTCTAATGCGTTGGATGTGTTGCTTCTACCATTTTTCGTCTATTATAACGAATATTGATTAAATACACTAACATTTCTACTACAGACCTGTAATGTAAGGTTCGCAGTGAACAAAATCTAGGATATAAACCATGTCTAAGGTTCATAATTAGCAAAACTTATACATACAGGATCGTTAGCGTCACTGCATTGGCACATGTATTTGGGCAACATATAGCAATTTACACACATTTTTGATCGAAAGGGTTACCATACACTGCCAGATGCATTTATACCTAACCTAAAATTTTCAAGTTTGAGGTTATGTATGGTATTGATATGTATGAACCTCTCCACTAGGGCTGTATATTTAACATATAATCAGCAGTTTGGATACAGTTTCCTAATTTTGATCCAGCAAATATCCTTTTGCAGATGATTTTATTCCAGAATTCTATCGATATCTCTATCACATGCTTGGATGAGACTCAGCATGTAGGTTCCATAAGAACAAATTCACTTCATTTGTTGCAAGTTTCTTTCAATGTGGATCAGTATTACGCGATATTAGGTTCAAAGATCTAGTCATCCTAACCAACTTAACCAATAATATAAAATTTATATTTAAGTTTGATGGTTACGTGTGCTATTTAGTCGATATTTTGTGCGTTGTACATATCCACCCCTCTACATGGCTCTATTTTACGTAGATTTTTTTATAATATCACACTTCACGTACACATATCACGCTTTTGTACGCGTATGCAGGGGTCCGTCACGGTATAATGAAGGCGTTTACAGGGGTCAATACCGGCACAATGTTGACATATACACATATTTGTATCCATATACAGGAGCGGTTAACATCTGCAGCATTTTTCCTCTGATCTATGTTTTTTTTCCATTAGAACAAAGTCCCTTGCTTGTGTTACAAGATATTTATCGTGGATCAGCTTCACGTTATGTTAGTGTTAAACGAACTGTGTACTTTTCACCTAAGGTTTATTCGCAACCTACCAACGGCCGAGCCCCCGTGCTATTATTATCATTTTTGCCGACCTATAAAGGTATTTCGGCCAGCACCGCGATAAAGTATGATATCGCCTAAACACGAACAGCCTAACAAGGAACTAACAGCTGCTAGCCTGTGTCTGCAACCTTCCTCCTACAAACCCAACTGTCACCTCCGGTGCTAAAGTGTCCACTATAGTGGCGCGTACTGACGCTAAAACTGCTAATATAGATGCGTGTCTAATCAGGAAGTGTTACAATACCCTGTGTGTAGATTGCCTGGCCTAACCACGCCACATGTTCAATGTCAAATGCCCGCAAGAGAACGGTCTCTTCCATGGCCTCACAACAAGCCCAGCCATCTGGCTTCCCAATAGGCCCGCGGTGTTTTGACCTGTTCTACAGTATATAAGCTCTACATGTGGCTGAACCATCAGATTATTATTAGAGGTCTGTAGCTTAAGACTATACCTCGAGATCTCCGTGCGCTCAAAATAAACTTCCCTCAGCGTCTCTCTATTATCTTGTCCACCTCATTTGACTCCACATAACGTGTTAAAATTGTATTACCTCGTGAAAAGAACCCCCCATTCTTGACTCTCTATGGTTCTATTGTTTCAAAAGCCTGATTGAATAAATGAATACGCAGCTCGACCCCTATTTTCTCCAACAACAGTTCCTCCAGCGAGAATAGAGAGTCAAGAATTAACACTGACGCTGCTGCAGTAAACAGAATTTGGAAGTCAGATTGGGAGTAATATCTCGAATAAAAACGCCTCTATAAGGTGAAAACGACAAGAAGCAACCGGCTGAGAGAAGAACATCGCATCCGACTACAAACCGGCTGAGAGGAGAGCATCACATCCGACTACAAGAAGCAGAAGGAGCAGCAACGGACAACCCGTCGAACTCCTGAAACCTTGAGTATATGTGGATATGCACGTTAAAACTACCATTTCTAGGAAAGTGTGAAATATAAACGGAAGTGAAAGTAAAGTAGCTTTATATTAAAGTCAGTAACTCTTGAACAAAATGTCGATTAATCAACTCAGTTTTACAGGATTTACCGGAATTCGCCGGCAATCCTAAAGTAGGCGAAGCGCAATTCAAACCCGATATTGACGCGCGTATATTCATGAGAACCGTCGAAAAACATTTCTTACAAAATGGAGTCACAGCTGACGATAAAAAGCTGCAAATTTTGTTTCCATTGACCGATAAGAAGAAAGGTGACGCGATTAAATTACTCACCTGTTACGCTGGCAGACATGTCACATTTAATGAAGTTAAATCCGAGTTCCTCAACATGTACCCGTCTATCAAAGTTACTGAATTCGGACACGCCGCACGAGCATTGCTAGGAACGACACCAACGCCAGACAATATGTTCTGTGGTATGACCTCTCTAGAAAAGGCGTCGCGTGCCGTGGCAGAGGCCTTCCTTAAAAATGAAGCTCTTAACAAGGGAGACTTCAGCGAGGGAACCTTATTGGCTAATACTATCCCAGTTCCGCCTCCGCCGACTACTAGCGCTTCTACTTCCACTTCCATTTCGATACCAACTGCCTCGCCGATCTCTTTGCTTAACGTCGTTCAGAATTTTGTGATGCACCTCTTTGTAGCCTCTCAAATAGCGAACAAAGTGTATGACAAACTGTCAAACTTCGGTCCTAGAAACTCTTCTACGAGATTCATGTCCGAAACATTGAAGACTGTAGAGCAATATAAATTGCTCACGGCGACTAAAAAGCAAAGCAACTCGGACGAAGTCATTTGGCAGGCCTGGCATCCAACACCCCCGGTCAACTTAGCGCGCCCGCCCCCCCCCCTCGTCGGAACATAGAACGGCACCTCGCGCAGTTAATAACAATAATAACAATAGGTCGCCGATAACGTGTTACAACTGTGGGAAAACCGGTCATGTTAGAAGAGAATGCCAGTCATGTGCATTTAGCAAGAAATACGGACACACTGCTAAGCAATGTAAGACCCGGCTAGCTCAAGCCATCGGAAAATATTGTGACAAATGTAAGATTAGAGACTCGCATAACACCATCGAATGTACACGCGATTCTCGCGTGCAGCCACGAAACGTCCCACAGACACACGTACGCATAGCACAGGCCGATGAGCCCACGACAGACCAACACGAGGTACCTGCAAGACCGGATATCGACGGCTGGGACTCAAATATCTATGAGGGGAATGCCGAGCCTAACCAGTACTGACTAAAGACTCCACACCCTAGGGAACGGAACGGGAATAGCATGGATGTCCCGCGTTTAAACGTTGAAGTTAATGGACTAGAACTGAAAGTATACATCGATACAGGAGCTACTACGACGCTCGTAGCTGACTCCGCGCTCAGAACTGAGGTCTACGACTTGGAACCCTATAGTGGCCATGTATTAGATGCGAATGGAAGTCAGATTCCTATACTAAGACAAGCAATAGCTCAGGTGGAGACACCTGCGGGATGTTTCAACACCGGTGTACTAATATTCAAGAAGAATGGCTGTATAAAACATGACCTGCTGATTGGCATGAATATTCTAAGGCATGCGGTCATAGACTTCCATAGTAAGAGACTACGTTTTTCTCTTGACGCCAACAAACAATGTCCTCAAATTCACTTTAAAAAACTGTGAAATCAGAGGTGGCTCTCCCACGAGAGTCGCTCATGCCGCGAAGGAGAGTGAAAGTTCACCCGACTACAGTAAGGTTCTGATCAAACCGGGTTCGCCAGAGCGAGCAACCGCCAGCTGTATGAGTCTGGACCAGGACAAGTTAAGTTTCAGCGTACATTTATGTACGGACGTGACGATACCAAGGAAAGCGGTGATGTTAGCTACGGTTAAAATTAATAAACAAGAACGGAACGGACGAGAGATAGTACTACATGACACTCAACTCAACCCTGCTGTAGCTATAGCTGGTGCACTGACTCGAGTGGAGAACAAAAATGTTAAGGTCCAGTTCGCAAATATGAGCGAAAACCCAGTGATTTTGAAAAAGGGAACGAAACTCTGTAGTGCGGAGTATTTAACACCCAAAACGGTACTTATGGCACAGCCAGCTGAGCCTGACTTGCCCGCGGATGATTCTCATAGAACGCTAACGCAAGAGGACATTCGTTGCGGTGACCCCAGCGAGACAACAGCCCTGCTGGAAATATTGAACTCTCACAGAAACGCCTGTTGGCTCCCCAGTGAACCGTTAGGAAAATACACGGGAGACCAGTTGAAACTACATCTAAAAGAAAATATCGTGGTGAACAAAGCACTGTACCAAACACCATACGCGTTTCAAGGTAAACTAGACCAAGTAATTAAAACTATGCTAGATGAGGGAACTATCTCGTGTTATGCGTCTTCTTATAATAGCCCAGTAATCATAGTCAAACGTGGTGACAGTGACATAAGGATTTGCTTAGATTTCCGGGACCTCAACAAGGTCTTACAGCCATTTTCGTATCCATTACTTCGAATTTCTGACGTACTCAACTCCTTGGGTCAATCTACTTACATTAGTACGCTAGATCTCGCTAGCGCGTATATCCAGTGTTAGATTCACCCAGATGATTGCGAAAAAACGGCTTTCACTGTAGGAAGCAGCAAATACGAATGGAACTGAGTCCCATTTGGTCTCCAGAGTGCACGTGTATTATTTGCCCGCGTAATTGATGAAGTACTCTACGATACTCTAGGTCCGCAATGTCTAGCATACATGGACGATATCATCCTATTCAGTAAAACCGCTAAGCAACACATGGAAACGATTGAAAGCGTCTTATAAAAACTGAGCGAAGCCGGAATCAACTAAAAATACAAAAATGTCACTTCTTTGCCAACGAAGTAAAATTCCTCGGATACCAAATGACTAAAGAGGGCACGACAATGACAGATGAGCGGGTAGCTGCAATTAAGATGATGCCCATGCCGACAAATAAAAAACAAACTCAATCTTTTCTGGGGGTTGTAAATTATCTCCGCCTGTTCGTCCCCAAATTCGCAGAAATCGCGGAACCGCTCTACGAATTACTACGAAAAAACGCAATGTTCCTATGGACTCCGGCGCAGACGACTGTGGTCGTAACGCTAAAAAAGAAGTTGTCCCAGGCTCCAATAGTGAAGTTTCCAAATTACCACTTACCGTTTCATCTTTACACGGACGCCTCGAATTCCCGTATTGGCGCCGTACTAATGCAAAAGCACGAAGGACAATTACACACCGTAGCGTACGTATCTAAAACCTTAAATAGAGCACAGAAAAACTATTCGACGACGAAGAAAGAGGCATTAGCCCTCGTATATGCACCCGAACAGTTCAGGCACATAATATTGCTATTTCCCATACACGTGTACACTGACCGTAAACCATTGTTAGGTGCTCTAAGGAAGCCCACTATAGATGACTGTTTGCAAAGACGGGCCCTTTTGATCCAAGAATACGAAATTAAACTCTATTATGTGGAAGGCAAGGATAACATCTTTGTGGACGCCCTATCAAGACTACCAGTTGACACAAGCAGCACAATCCACTTAACTATAAAGCTCCACGAGGACCTCCTTGCGCGAAACGAGAGCTGCAATGCCGCTCTACAAGACAACATCCCTAAAAAAGTTCCATGGACCGAAAAGGAACTACGAACCGCACAACGGAAGGACTCCTCGTGCCGTCAGCTATTTGGACAGCTAAGAAACGACTGTAACCATTCTAGTAACCCAGACACTGAAAAGCCTATTTCCAAGGATATCCTGTTAAACAGTAAGATAATCAACGGCGTACTATACATAGTACGGAAAATAAAGACAGGAACCCTGAGTGATGAATTCCTCGTACCATATCTTCCCAACAGTTTTCTGCCACAAGTATTCAAAATAATACATACCGACACAACTGCGGGTCACAAAGGGCCCGAACGAACCCTCAAAATGTTTGTTAGAAACTTCTATAACTCGCATGAACGACACCTGGTAACCCAACTCTGTGATGAGTGTGAGTTGTGCCTTCAATCAAAAAAAGTACCCAAACAAGTTCCCATTAAAAAATACCCTGTACTCATCAGACCCTTTCACACCATATCGTCTGACATCCTTGGTCCTCTGAGAATAACAGAAGACGGAAACCAGTACATATTGACGATCCGAGACAACACGACTAGATACACGATTCTTTTTCCTTTAAAACACAAGGATACTGATTCAATAATAGAAGACTTAAGACAAGTTAATTCCAATTATGACGCAAGCAGTGTCCTGATTACAGATAACGCCCCAGAGTATACCTCCGAGGAACTGAGTAACTTTTTGATATACTACAACACCAAAAAAGTGGAAATAGCTACATACCACGGCGCTTCACAAGGACTCTCAGAACGCATAAATCGTGAAGTAAACAAACTGTTAAGAATTTACACCAATCAACTAGCAGTCAACGACTGGGATAAATTATTACCAGTAATACAGTTAACAATTAATAATACCTTTAATAGTAGTATAAGAGAGGCTCTATTCTACGCTCTGGTCGGCTATAATTCTGCAACTGTGACTCTCACTCCTCCCAAACTACAGTATAGCGAAGAGGAGCTACATCAGCATATGCAACGCTTGCAAAAAGTACGAACTCACTGTAGAGACACTCCTCTCACCGCCCAGACCTTCTACACAGCATACACGAACGCTGGGAGAAAAGAGAAACCCATCTCAATTGGGAGATCGGGTGTACGCTACTCTTCGACAGATCTCTAAGCAAAAGCTAGACTTGCCTGTTCACGGTCTCTTTCTAGTGGACAAAATCAAAGGGAAAGCGTGGGAACTCCAAGAAATTGCCACGAAGAAAACGTATATAGTTCACCCCGACTATATAATCACACGGCAACAGCCATGCTCCTCGCCACCTCCCCTGACCTCTACGCCGAACGCTACACCCACAGTTAGGCGACCGCCAGACAAACCGGTTCCATCCCGAGTCCAGCCAGCAAGAGCCTGCAAACGGACCTAGTCACCTACCAGAAGGAAGGACAAGGTCAAAGCAGCCGCTCACCGACCCCCGCTGTAAGGCATTGCGTCTGCACTGCACCACACCTTTTTCCTGCACTGCACCACTGCAGCCAGCCACGCCTTATCTTTGTATAGTTTAAGTAACTCTTCCTATCGTTTTGTTTGATATAATTAATTTAGCGTGTACCTTCTAGGAAAGTAAGTAGGAAATGTCATTCGATGTTATTTAGAATAACCACTGTTGTACCAAATCTCTTGAATAATGATAGTTAATTACGTGAGGTATTAACCCCCTAATATATATGTTACAGATTCCTACGTATAATGGGACTACTGACCCTTCTAATAAAAGCTGTTTCTCTTGTCGCACTGACTCAAGCAGGCCCTGTATTCCGGGAGAACAACATCCTTAGAGCAGCAACAGCGATTACGGAGTCATATGTCACTGTAAATCCTTGGCCCGGATATGCCCACATTTCAGGTGCGTTCCTCTTATCCCGAGTAAACCTCGGCTTTATCAATATCACTTGCACTAAGTACTCGTCTGATTTGGACGGTGCCACTCAAATAGCCAAGGTGTTAGCAAACACTAAATTAGTTGGAGGAACCCGAAATCAACTCAACCGATATGGATACACGTTCTTAAAATTAGAGACTGAATATCTGAGTACCCTACATTATATATTTGATTTGTTGCTTTGTGACGGCCGAGGAAGTGAACTTTGGACAAAATTTTATGCCCAAGCTACAATAGTCTGGACTATGCTTAAAAAGGCAGGAGTAACTCAACGTACGGATAATATTAGCCTCAGTACGCAATCGGACGCCCCCATAAGTAGACTGAATATTACGACTCCGATTAATGCCCCCTCCTTAATAAACTTCTTGTACGAGGTAAGACCCTTACGGCCAGGAAGACAAAGACAGTCCCGGAATCCGCTCGTGTTTGGATTAGGTTTACGATTCCTGGGAAGTTAATTAGTTTCTAAGATTTTCGATACCAGTAATCATGGTGACGTAGACGCCCTAAACAGAAATCTCAAACAACACAATAAACTCATTAAATTAACTAACGAGAGACTAGACATGTTGTCCCAAAACGTGACTGATTCCTTTGAGGCAGTGAAGAAGGTACTTACGAAATTCGCCGAGACTCAAGAAATAGCTGACATTCGTCAAGCTATTCAGTGGAATTTAGACCAGCTGTTAGCAAGCCTAATGGACATTCGGGCTACTTTTAGATTAAGCGAGCTTACAGTATCTTTGCTCGAAGAAAGTTTATTGAACCCTGAATTATTTATTTAAAGTCCCTGGATAACATCATTGCAGAAGGTCGCAAGTCTTTCCCAACGTTAGACTTCCCGCTTGAAATTTACCGACATCAACTCCAATACATAGTGCAAATATTGAAGATACAAAAAGTATCACATCATCACCTCTGACGTATACGACGTCATACGACGTATTCACACTAATAGCACACCCCCTCCAACTAGATTCAACGTCGCTGTTCATCCCTGAATTACGGAGCATAATACTCAGGAGCAATAATACATATATAATTACGGATAAAATTAACATGTACTCCATCCTAACGACTAAGCATCTGTTGCTCCATGCCGAACCGATTTACTCCGATCGGAAACCTACGTGCGAATGGGAAGCTTTTAAACAGAACACAACTGCAATGTTGCAATTAGGCAACTACCACAAAAGCGGATTTACGGATACTTTTATGGTAGAAACAAACCAGCATAGACTAATTTACTTTTCAGAATCTACGAGAGTAACTCTGGACTGCCCGTCCAACCAGACGAAAGATACCCTCGTTGGACTGCATAAACTTCCTTTAGCTTGTGACCTGCAGACTGATGACTTGTTCTGGCCCGTTAAACAGATGGTAACTATTGAAATCCCCGAGCCCAACAAGTCTTTTACCTTTATTGTCGACTCCACTTCTCTTCCAATCATCAACGTGAACAAATCCAGCGTCGTACACTCCAGTCTCCGGGAACTAATTAAAAAGGCAAACTTAGATGACCCATTCACCATCGACTTCGATTGTCATGGGTTGCAGCTAGAACAGATTGCAACTTACTCTATTTATGCCCAGACTGTTCTAACCGTAGTTGTTGTCATTAATTCCCTCTTCATAGCTTTTCTGTTTCTCAAATGGATGTATCGCAGAAAACACCCAAATACTGGGTCACGTGAGTCCACGTTGCATACGTTGCATGAAAGATTTCATGGAGGCAGAGACAGCCTACGGACTAAAAAAATTCCATTCCCAAATAGGGAAGGAATACGAAGGTTCCGAGGAAGCTTAAGAGCCAAAAGGGACCATATTCGATATGAGGCGCACCAACTTAAACGCAGATTTCACAGCTACCCGTTAGACTTTTGTGAGCCGTATCATGTTGATGCAGGTACCAACACGGAGAGACAGGTGTACCCTCCATCGGCCCATGCTCCCGAACTCTTTCCAGCCTTATCAAGGTATACTTAAGAAACTAACTTAGAGTTTGTGTACCCCCCTCGGCATTTATTAAATGGCTCAAAGAAATTTCACTTCCAGCTGAAACATCAACTCAGTATTTTACAAGGAACGCACTGGGCTGTAGTCAAATTCACCATATGTTCATAACTAACTATTCAGTATTTAGTGATTAATTATGGTGTACTCTTCTTGTCCTTCGCGTACGGGCGAACTCCTTCCCGAGCTTCGATGTATCGAACTTCGACCACAAGTGAAGTGAATGACATAGAGACCTGCCAACATAGTGGGCCCAGGAAACTACAATCGCCCGTTTTCTACCCACCGCCATCAAAGAAAACCCGGCATCCGTCCTCGACGGGGACGACTACACTACCAAGAAGCGTGTCTTCGGCCCTTATTTTCTGTCGCTTTTTACTCATAGACTTAATTAATATTTAATTGCAATCATTGTAATATCAATTAGGGATAGAGGGTGTAGTGTTAAACAAACTGTGTAGTTTTCACCTAAGGTTTATTCGCAACCTAACAACGGCCGAGCCCCCGTGCTATTATTATTATTTATGCGAGTAATGCGAGTAATGTGTGGCCAAATGTTTCGTGTAAAAACGCATGTTATCAACTTATAATAGCTACGTGGATACCGAGAATGGAGTCAGTGCTACGGTGAGATCAAGCGGAGACAAACGTTTCGTCATAGAATAAACAAAAATGAATATTCATGTCTCAACATTTTGTTTACAAGTGTTGGAAGAAGATATTTCCGAAGATGATATGAGTCGGGTCGAACAAAAATTGACTTTGTGTTGAAAATATCAGTTATCTCAGAATGGATAAACAACAATCAAAAAGTGGGAGATATCATTCAAATATGGATGCAGGACAAAGGAATTCGGCTTTGGGTAACTAATGTCGACGCGTTACATTCGTATGTAAGTGAATGTAGGGGAAATAAGAAAAGGAAAATCTCAAAATTGATATGATCCAAGTAGAAAAATCATTTTTATGATTGTAATAAAGCTGAAGTAGTGGACAACAAATTATACCTAATAACAAAAGAAAAACTTGATCGTATGCAATATTTCTCAATGATGAAGTTCAGAATGACTTTGAATTGGAGAATTTTCGAATAATTAAGGTTCAAAAAGAAGAAATAATACATTTGTGGACTCACGGGAACTGGAATATTGTGTTGAGACGTACGGTTGGATGTACGAACAATGCTGTTTCAACTCAAAAAATGAATTAAATGTCATTGATGATGCCAGCAAGGTCTGTAAATAATGCCAATAAATACTAATAAAGCTATGTAAGTCCTCAATGAAATGTTTATGTGATCCTAAATTCAAAGGTTGAGTAATGAATTGCGAATATCGTGTCAGTCGGAGGTAACATCGAATTGTCGAAATCAGTAGAAGAATATGTTTCAAGGCGTGAAATGATGCCAGAAACCTATCTCGAGATGAATGATCTTGATGTGCTACAGATTGGTAGGATATAAATCAGAGTCCGATCAGATCTTGAAACGATGTCATCGTCAAGAATATGAACAATATAGGAAAGAAAAATGTGAATCAGAGATGCAAGTCGTCAAAAGTTGTAGAGTCAAGTGGAGATATTGAACTTAGTGTGAGACGAAGTTTTCGTTTCTATGAAACTGAATACAAATACGAATTACTTGTAGTAGTCAATCCATCCAAGTTTGAAAGATGGGACCTCTCTGCTAACAAATACGGGTTGAGAGTGACAACGAAATAAATAACATCCAAGGTGAATAGAAATTTAGAGTCGTCTGGAGGGGTTCATATGTATATATCAACGACTGAATACCGTTCATAAGGTTAGGTTAGGTTTTGATGGATGTGAATAACATGTTAAAGTGTTGTAGAATTGAGTCAAATGAAAAATATAATGAATTACCAAACCATCTGAGTTTGAAGATGGGTCCTCTCTGCTAACTAATATGGGATGCGAGTGACAACGAAATAAATAACATAAGTGTTAAAGTGTTATTTAGAGTCGTTTGGAGGGCTTTATATGTATATAACAGTGACTGAATACCATACATAAAAGTATGTTTTGATTGGTGTGAATAACAAGTAAAAATCAAGAATCATGTGAAAAAATGTATAACAAACAAAATAAACGATGTAATTTGCAAATGGAAGTGGATGAAATTTGCTAGATCAAAATTAGAAGTGTGTATCAAAACTGCATAGGATAGATCAAAATATAGAGCTTAGTGGAGAGGATGAAAATGAATATATCATAAATCGATGGAAAAGTATCATATGTATGCACGAAAAGTCTATCGATACTATATAATTCCTGAATAGAAAAGGTTAGGTTAGGGTAAGATGATTAGTTCCTCAAACCTAACATGACATGAAGCTGATCCACGATAAATACGTTGTAACACAAGCAAGGAACTTTTTTCTAATGGAAAAAAACATAGATCAGAGGTAAAATGCATGTGGATATGGATACAAATGTGTGTATGTGTCTACATTGTGTATGTATTGACCCCTGTAAACGCCTTCATTATACCTTTACGGGCCCCAGCATACGCGTACAAAAGCGTGATGTGTGTACGTGGTGTGTGATATTATAAAAAACGCTACGTAAAATAGAGCTATGTGGAGGGGGCTCGATATGTAAACCGCACAAAATAATGACTAAATATCATACATAAATATCAAACTTGAAAATTAATTTATAATTATTGGTGAAGTTGGTTAGGATGACTAGATCTTTGAACTTAATATCGCGTATAACTGATCCGCATAAAAAAATTGCAACAAATGAAGCGAATTTGTTCTTTTGGAACCTACATGCTGAGTCTCATCCAAGCTTGTTATAGAGATATCGATAAAATTCAGGAATCAAATCATCTGCAAAAGGATATTTGCTGGATCAAAATTAGAGAAGTGTATTCAAACTGCTAATAATATGTTAAATATACAGCTCTAGTGAAGAGGTTCATACATATCAATACCAAAAATAAACATCAAATTCGAATTAGACTACATAACTATTGGTTAGAAAAGGTTAGGTTAGGTATTACGGCATCTGACAGTGTATGGTAACCCTTTTGCACAAAAATGTGTGTAGATGCCTATATATTGCCCTAATACATGTGCCAACGCAGTGACGCTAACGATCCTGTGAGTATAAATTCCGCTAATTATGTACCTTAGACATGTTTTATATCCTAGATCTTGTTGACTGCGGACCTTACATTACATGTATGTAGTAGAAATGTTAGAGTGTATTTATTCAACATTCGTTATAATAGACGAAAAATTGTTGAAGCAACACATCCAACGCTATAAAAAATCTTATTCTAGCAGTAAAACCATACATAAAACTTGCTAACGCTTTAACACCGTAACCATCAATGACGTATGCGGGAAGCTTACATAAACGTTTAGAACTCTCCAGTCTACTTACGAGCGGTGACATAACAATACTTGAAACTGATCGATATTACTGGACTTGTAACAAGTAAAGTGAAAATAATATATA
>SDVV010021046.1:0-13202 GCA_016164225.1 Gammarus roeselii | reverse complement strand
ATATATAATTGCATTATAAACTAACAGCTGAATTATCGGATGTACCATTTGAATTAGCGAAATAAAAGTTTATGCGAATACATTACAGCTCGTCACTAGTGACCGGACATTACAGCTCGCCACTAGTGACCGGCCATTACAGCTCGCCACTAGTGACCGGTCATTACAGCTCGCCACCAGTGACCGGCCATTACATCTCACCACTAGTGACCAGTCATTACAGCTCGCTACTAGTGACCGGCCATCACAGCTCGCCACTAGTGACCGGACATTACAGCTCGCCACCAGTGACCGGCCATTACATCTCACCACTAGTGACCAGTCATTACAGCTCGCTACTAGTGACCGGCCATTACAGCTCGCCACTAGTGACCGGTCATTACAGCTCGCCACCAGTGACCGGCCATTACATCTCACCACTAGTGACCAGTCATTACAGCTCGCTACTAGTGACCGGCCATCACAGCTCGCCACTAGTGACCGGACATTACAGCTCGCCACCAGTGACCGGCCATTACATCTCACCACTAGTGACCAGTCATTACAGCTCGCCACTAGTGACCGGCCATTACAGCTCGCCACTAGTGACCGGTTATTACAGCTCGCCACTAGTGGCCTGGCCTGTTCGTTCTCCTTGCTGTATAATATAATTCACAACGTGTTTTATTGATGCTCAATTGACCTAGAACTTTTACGTAAAAAACACATGGAACACGTGGCTCTAACATATTGTAAACTTTGTCCTAAGTTTGCTGATGTGGGGTGATAATTGGACGAGATGAAAGACAATGGAAGAAGACATGCACAATGATAAATAATCTCGAAAGTGCACATTAAGAGACTGTGATGGTCGCTGTCCAAAAACTACTAGAAACAATGCAATTGACCTAGCAATGTATTTATAAGCAATATAACGCAAATGATCAAAATTATACCCGAAACAGGAATTTGGACTGTTTATTTTGTTTACATCTGGTTGCAACATGCCTGGGTTGTTGTGGCTTTTTCGAAATATGTCTGCTAAGTTTTCGCTATAGAAGACTCCCTTTAACCCCTCCAACTATATTTTTCTTAGATACTAGCAAGAAATAAATAGTCACATAGGTTGGTGAATGCCTAAACTTGAGTTTTAATGTAGATTTATGTCTGGATGAAATAGATCAGAACAAATACAAGTACAATAAGAGAATATGGCCAACTAGAATGACGACTTGAGACGGTACAATAAGAGAATATGGCCAACTAGAATGACGACTTGAGACGGTACAATAAGAGAATATGGCCAACTAGAATGACGACTTGAGACGGAATTTTCCAGGAATGGCATTATTAAGGTAGTCTACCCGGAATAGAGAGTTGATTTCCTGGGAAATGTCATGAATGCGTAATGCTTGGAACCTGCTGGCGAGGAATAGAGCCGCGGGATAAAAGGGTTGGAGGGTATGATGACGGAACAAATCGAGGAACAATAATTATTGCCTTGGAACAAGCAGCCAGTCTGTCAGGTACAATTTACGATTTTTAAAGTTTATTTCCAATGAGTAAATCACTTCCCATGATATTGTATTGGAACACACGCTGATAAAATAAACAGAATTTTTAGTATAAATTGTTGAATAATCTGTACATTGAAATTAATAAAATTTGTGTGTTCATTTATTACTTTACAGTTACAATTTTTTTGTTTTTCTTTGATATACCAATAAACACGGGAGTCAGTGAAGTTCAAATTTTCAAAGGTGGATAAGATCATTCCCAAACTGTCAACATTTCTTGTGAAACAAGATTATGTTCAGTTCCGATGCCAACGTACTTAAACGACTATTGTACGATTAAGTACTACGGAATTTTATCAAACTGGCATTCTCATTATGTGATTTAGTGCATGAAAAGAGCTAAAGTTACATTCATAATCCAGCAGTTTCTCTGCGAACTCCTTAACCCAGAGGAAAATCACTCACATTTGAACCTTAAAAACCTGTTTTTTGAACCCATTCGGATGTCAGACTTCAATTTCAGATAGAAAAAAACTTGACATTGTACTATGAAAGGACAATTAAAGAAATAACTGATATTAAATGTGTATAAACACAATATCACAATGAACAGAAAAACTATATGAAAATCACAAATACAGATATCTCGAAAATCTCTCGAATGTACTTTTATATATGCAGTGTTTTCAGGCTCAGAAAAGGAAAATACAGGAGAAAAAATAATGTTTCAGTTTATCCATTCTCAGCTATCATTGAGGGTTTCAGAGGATTCCGACTTTCAATAAGCGATTGAAGAGGAGCGTAGGAGGCCCCATTGCAGGATCTGCACAGTACCAAATCATCCAGTGTTGCCGTCACCTCGCAACCTCAATTTCGACTATTAACTCACTTCCGTTTCCATAGCTGAAACTTTTTTCTATTTATATCTAAGTACTCAGCACTTTCCCAAGTCCCTTCGACCGTGTAGGGCTTCCTATTTATAACTCAGTAGGGGCTTATAACTCAATAGCGAAGGGGCTAGGAATCCTATTCTCAGTAATAGCCTTCCTCAAAGGCGGCAGGACGAGCGGGGGAAAGCGAGGCTCACGCCTCTCCGACCCCTATTGTTAGGGTCGCGGAATGTACGTGGCTGCAGTGCGAATCAGGTTAAGAGGAAAGAAGTTGGTGAGTTGTTTGTGAGGAGGAAGTTTGATGGGATGGTGCTGAGTGAGACGAAATTGAAAGGTAAGGGCGAATGTGAGTGTGGTATGGTAAGTGGAAGAAAGTCTGGTGTGGAGGAAGGTTGGGCACGAGAAGGTGTGGTCCTGATATTGAGTGATCGGTGGGCTCGTAGCGCTACCGAATGGATTTGGGTGTCCTCAAGATTGAAGTGGATGAAAGTTGAATTAGGCGTCAAAAAATGGCCATTTGTGAGTGCCCACGGACCTGGAAGCGCCAGGAGCTGGCACTCACAAAATGGCCATCTGTGAGTTCCAGCATTTTCCCTCATACGGAAGGGTAACGACGATAAATTCAATCATCATGATTTTATATATACTTATATTATTGAGCCGTAATGTTGATTCAATTACAAAATTGTTCCAAGTTATGTGTTTTCAAGGGAAACATTCCTACCCTCTGTGTTCAAGGCTTTAGATCCAATTCAGGATTGGATTCATCAATAATAACTAATATTGGAGTGACCTATTGCATCAGTATTCGGTGCCATCAAATTATTGACATCGGTGTCCAAATTGATGCGAACAGCGTCTTTTTTTTTGTATTGTTAAACCCCAACGATGCATTAGAATAATTAAATATTTGTATGAACTTTTGCTGATCTGTCCAAAATGATTGTTGTACTCATCATTAGTAATGGTGTACTCATCATTAGTAAAGGTATATTCATCATTAGTAATGGTGTACTCATCATTAGTAATGGTGTACTCATCATTAGTAATGGAGTACTCATCATTAGTAATGGTGTACTCATCATTAGTAATTATGTACTCATCATTTGTAATAATGTACTGATCATTAGTAACAGTGTACTCATCATTAGTAATGGTGTGCTCATCATCAGTAATGGTGTACTCATCATTAGTAATGGTGTACTCATCATAAGTAATGAGAGATGCCTCTAACATGCTCAGAAACTTATTTCTGAGCATGTTAGAGGCATCCTCAATCTCGATATATAAATATATAAGTAAGTGTACACCCCATAGATGAAACAATCATTATCATATTGGGAAACATTAGTTTAAGTATGTAATCTAAATAAGTTTTGCATCTATTCCTAGGTTAAATGTCAGCGACAATGATGGCATTCTTCTGTTCTTCACGAGGCCGAGTACAGGGGTGTAACCTCCTGGACTCTGAAGTGGCCCACTTTCATTAAATTTAGAAATGTTATATTGCTGTGTGCTGACAGTAGTCCAATACTATCCACATCACCTGCGCCATATGCTAAGCTATTTTCCTGTGGATGTTCGCAATTAGTGATCGGCCGAGGCGGAAGGGAAAGGTCGGAGTGAAGATGAACGAGAGAAAAAAAAGGTGTTAATACGAAAAGGTTACGCTGTTTATAGTGTCATTTTATTTCTTTAATTCGTAACACAATATTGCAATGTAGTCCTCCGCAGTGCCGGTATTCCATATATAATCAATATTCTAACTATCAAGCTGAACACTAGTATCAATAGAACCATTCATGATTTTTTACTAAAAAATCACTGCTGTACATGTTGGACTCTTGTAGAATGGGTATTTTGTTAGTGCATCTGCATTCTCAAGCTTTCAGTCCTCGTTAATTTCGGAAATAAAATCATCTTGAACGTTGGATGTGTGAAAAGTTTGTCAACACTCAAACCCTATGACGCTAATCCGTAAAGTATTGTTCATGCAATCAACTTTAATATGCACTATGCACCCGTCTAGCTGTTATTCCACAATGTATTCATTTATTATCTACGAGCTGAAAATGTACATGTAGTTGTTGGAACGAGGATTTAATTGAATGCATATTTACAGTAGGCATTTTGTTTATCATCTTGCGATGAAAGGGCTTAATCAGCAACATAACTTTTGAAGGTTTATGAAGGAAAGCCTCATCAAAGTTAAAATATTTTTTGTCTCGTCCTAATCAGAGGATTTTGCTGCTAATTTTGAAGGAAACACAACAAGGCGTATCGTTGGCCTCACACAGGAGAGGTCAGTTTGTGGAGGGCAGGGCGGAGATTTTCTTGTAATAGATTTGTCAAGGCAAAGTGGTGGAAGTGGAAGGGGGTGGAGAACGGGAACGGGTGGAACGGGGTACGCATTGTCCAATATTAGCTGATTGTTTTGTGCTAGGAATGATACATATTTATTGGATAAGGAATTTTATTTGGGTAAAACATTGTGCATTCTTCTATTGATTATATTCGATTGGATTTGTCAGTGTTAACGATGAATGAGTATGTTTTGAAAGATATGTCAATTTGTAGTATTGACTCTTGGGAATGAGAACCAACACACAGATATAAGATATCTCCCGATGAATGAGAAGTTATATTATAGTTACCTGTGAATTTGTTCTAGTTCTAGACATCATATTAGTCAAAATAAACAAATTTCCCTGATCGATAACCCGAGTCGAACAGATAATGAGCGAGGTCTTATAGAAGTAGGTGGTCTGTCTTTATTCGTTGTGAGAATTTCACTGAGTAATGATGCTAAAATAATAATATATTACAGGATCTACCGATGTTCAGTTACATGATACAATCTCTATATTGTACAAGTGGTTTATGGTAGCCGTTAAGAGGATGTGTCAGCCTGAATGATACATTTATTTATCCGGTTCGTGTTGTCGAGATAAACGTAACATATGAGTGCTATTACTCTGGTTAACGTAACATATGAATGCAATTATTCTGGTTAACGTAACATATGAGTGCAATTACTCTGGTTAACGTAACATATGAATGCAATTATTCTGGTTAACGTAACATATGAGTGCAATTACTCTGGTTAACGTAACATATAAGTGCAATTACTCTGGTTAACGTAACATGTGAGTGCAATTACTCTGGTTAACGTAACATGTGAGTGTAATTACTCTGGTTAACGTAACATGTGAGTGCAATTACTCTGGTTAACGTAACATATGAATGCAATTACTCTGGTTAACGTAACATATGAGTGCAATTACTCTGGTTAACGTAACATGTGAGTGCAATTACTCTGGTTAACGTAACATGTGAGTGCAATTACTCTGGTTAACGTAACATATGAATGCAATTATTCTGGTTAACGTAACATATGAATGCAATTATTCTGGTTAACGTAACATATGAGTGCAATTACTCTGGTTAACGTAACATATGAGTGCAATTACTCTGGTTAACGTAACATGTGAGTGCAATTACTTTAATTAACGTAACATATGAGTGCAATTACTCTGGTTAACGTAACATATGAGTGCAATTAATCTGGTTAACTAAACAAATGAATGCAATTATTCTGGTTAACGGAACATATGAATGCAATTATTCTGGTTCACGTAACGTAAGAGTGCAATTACTCTGGCTAACCTAACATATGAGGGCAATTACTCTGGTTAACGTAACATATGAGTGCAATCACTCTGGTTTTCCTATTTATTCATGATTGTATTATTGATCTTTTAAATGTAGCTAAACGCCCGTAAGATGGACTATATGAACTATTCAATAAACTCATATGAGACAATTCTGATTATCTAATTAACACACATTTAGTCATGGGTATGGTATATGATATATTGGATTTGATTTTTGATTTGTCTTGGAATGCAAATTAAAAGTTCTATTAAGCGTTGTTCTCAGGTACAATCTCCTTCGTATATTTTTATTATCATGAAATCCGTCGCACCAACCAAATAAATTGTATAGAATGAAGGTTTGTCGCACGGTGACCAAACCGTCCTACATTTTGGTAGATCTTAGGATCCCTGCGACTCACATATATTTCGATCTTCTTCAGTATGTACCATTGCATATGATGCTGAATCAGTGTTCGACGAGATAAACCTCTTAACATGTACAGTATGTAGTTACGCAGCATTGGTACAAAGTCATTTATATTTCAACACACCTATAAGTTTTATTTAATATGTTACTTTAAGAAATTATCCTTCGTCAGAATGTCATTTCAATTTTAAACCTGTTGCAAAAATACATTCACTATTATTACGTTATGCCGATGTCTCTGTTCTCTTTGCATTAAAAGGAGCTAAGTAAAATGACGCCAGATTTAGTTTATTTTGGTTGTTTTACATCCTGACATCATAGCGTGGACTACTCTGATAAACTATTGCCATGAGAATGTTGTATTTTGATCCTGAATCGCGGCACTCCGACTTTATGGATTTGACACGGTAGAAGAATCCCATCTTGAGTTTTCAGAGGAATGGTCATTGATTTTTTTTTGACATGTTAAATTAAAAATTAAGATGAGTAAGTATTGGAAGTTAATTGCCCAAAGTGTTAAAGTTCGTAATTTTGCAGTGAATTTTATGCACTCCGAGAAGCTTATTGCCGGAGGTGACATTTCCCCTCATCGCAAATTACCGACATTCCTCAATCACTGGAGATCACTGACCGCCACCATTATTTCCACTACTGTACTGGAACATTACTTCATTCGACCGTAGAAACTATAGTAGAGCAGACAACCACATATCCTTGCAGTATGTTTTATGCCAAAGACAAAAGAAAACACCCGGCTAGTACATATTAGTCAATAATATTTTAATCGGATTTCACAATTTGTATGTCTGTGCGATGGTAGATTGAGTTAAATTCATCGAAATTGTCACCGCCCTCAACGGTAATGCCTATTTGTGCGAGTGCGATACTGATGTTCGATTAGATTAAGCTGACTAACCAATTTCAATTATGTTGCAGAACAAGCGCTGTTTTTTTATACAAAAAAAAAAAGTTTTTCTGACTTTGCTGCTCACCAAAGATTAATGCCTAGTCAGAGGAAGTTAATATTCTTCCGTGGAACTTGGATTTGGTGAGACAAATTCACGATTTCCTCTTTCATGTGGTCCCAATCGCAGTCTGACGCCGTGCCTGGAGAAAGTCTAACCTGCACGTCTTTTTTTTGACGATCTATCCAACAAGGCACTGACGCTCTGCACTCCCTTCTCCAGTGCACCTGCCAGAGAATTAAACCGTTTCTTGATGTGAACAACTGTTATGCGTTAAAATTGATTTTCAAAACTTACTATGCAACTGATACCATCTACCATAGCGTACCTGTCATTTTCATGTTCTCATTATGACTCTCTACGATCAGATAATTTCTCAAAATTGAATTAAGAGAAAGCAGTTTGGAACGCCAAGATCGAACATCATTACTGTCGTGATTCAAGGCCCCAAATCAACTAGATTGCACTTACCTTAAAGACTATCAACAGCAGTACAGCAATTCAGCTCATCCTTCAACCGTAATATTTTATTTTTCCCACATATTTCTTCGTCCGTCTAATCTTGCACTCGTAAAATTAGGCATCCCATCATTGGCAGTATTCATTTGGTTCAATGTATTCCAATTTATTTAAATTGATTCATTTAACAATGGTCCATTAAAAATTCATTGTCTATTTATTGATTCCTTTGCAACCTTTGTTTTATTGCTAACCTCTTTTTTATCCCAGTCTTTTTCCAGCCTCATTCATTTGTTTCATCTGTCTTTATTCTGTTCAAACTCGTTTCTTCTGAACGCCACGTAATAGCTGTCTCCAGCGTGGAGCAGCCAGAGGAGGGAATTGCGTGTTCCAATCTGATTTAAAATTGGCACTTAAATTAAGATTTCGTCCCTCAACCCTTCCAAATCAGAACCTTTATTTGTTTTGCCTAAAATGAGTGGGTTTAGTCTTTTTTTTGTGATCTGCAGCATAATCGTTTATATTGTTATTCGATGTCGAGATAATACAGTGTGATTGTTGCCAATTTACATTTTCCTACTCAAAGTTACTGAGCAGAATATTTTCTCCAGCATTTCATTAACCTGATGAATATTTCCTTCAATCTTCATTGGTTGACGCAAAGTCACTTTGTTTTTTAATCGTCGGGTCAATAACATTATGTCACTACGCATTGAATCTTCTCCAATTTATGCAGTAGACGGCTGACTCACGATGATCTCAGTCAATGTGTCCGCCTCTGATTGGAATATTGGGTCAATCATATATTATGTTTCTGCTCTGGCATTTTCACGAATGTATAAATCCTCTCTTCATCTTGTTCTAGAATGTAGTGAGTCTCGTTTTAATTGCCATGATTATTACGCGTGCCTCAGATTCGTGCTCTTTGCGCAGGAAGGATTACCCACTTTTTTGCATGAGCTCTCGCCAATTGTTTGGGTAATAATCGATCATTCGTGCAAGGGTCACTGTGTCACCTGGAAAATTTGTATGTCTGATTGAACATATTTTATATTAGACAGTCCTCTAGAAACTTCCCCATTTTGTATTTAACCGGTCATATTTGCGGTGCATTGTTTATATTACTCTTCTGGCCCACAGGTGTCCAACAGAAGAAGTGAAATATTTTGTTTTATTTCCCGAAATTTTCGAAATGTTTATCCAATCAATACCTGAGAGGGTCATTTGCGCACCATGCTTTAGCTTCTGTTAGGTCGTTAGCTGGCATGACTAATCATTATACCGACTTCATGTTTTCCCTCTTACAGGGATAGACTTACTGAATGTAACTTGGCGACTTGTGGGATTTATTTCTGAATTTAGATATGCCTTTAATTGGCTGTCTTAAGTCAACAGTTGGCCTCGATAAATGTTGCGTCTGCTGATAGTCTGCGGTAACCTAATATTGATAAGATTTTTAGAGGTGAATACAGTTATAGTCATAACATATTTACAATTGATACTTTTGTGTCTTGATTCCCTTTCCTGTGTATTTTTCCCTGCGCTCGAAGTGCTTACACGAGAAAGGGGGTTCATGTGCAATTACTCAATTCATGCTGAGCAAAATTGTACTGCATTTCTCGTAATGTTTAGTAGGTCCTCACTCATCGAACTTCACTCATAGAACCAATAATGTTCATAAGTCTGTATCTTGATTTGTCATCCGATTGATCTTGTGTTAATGTCAAATATTCCATGTATATTTTCGTATACAACTCATCTCTATTTGATTAGGTCACAGTTTGCATTTGTAAATGGATTTGTCTATAAATGATTTACATGATCGTACATTATGTTAGTGCTTGCTAATAGTTCTAGAAAATTGCTGATTATTCCCCGCATCCTATTTATTGTCTTGGTCTATTGTAGTTCACCATTCGCTGGTGTGTTATAAGTTTTTCGAGTGTTTATCGTTTCTGAGTTCTTCTTTAAGTTGTTTGTGACAATACTAGAAGCACTTGCACGGGAATTTTCTTTGAAAATGATTTGTACCTGTGGTTAGCTGCGTATGATAAATGCACCTCTTTGATCTGGGATAACAAGAGCGATAAATAATGCAATTCCGCTTACCTACTTTATCGTTCGGTGGGACTATTGCTATCGCAGCACTGCAGTCGTTACCTTGTGTCTTCTTTTGATCTTCAGTACTGTGCGTCTTTGGTAATATGTTTATGTTTCACTCGATACGTCCCGAGTTCTTACCTAGAGTTGAAGTCCATTTCAAGTTTAATCCCTCGAGACTTGGTGACCAAAACGCCGACATTCAAGCCAAGAGTCAAACCTAGTCTTTACCTTACCTCAAACACTTGCCTGTCGCTCGTGAAGCTACTGCTGTTGATATTTGTCGTCGAGTTGTTTGCGCGAATCATTCATGATAATTACATCTACGAACACCATTTTGCACACGCCTAACTTTTCTTTTGTAGGGACAGAGGCGAGTAGAGTCGCATTTTCATCAGGCGTAAAGCTACATCCCGGAATGTTTAACGAACAAAATATGTTAGACGTTAGAAGCTAAGATATTGAACTTCCCTTACTCTGGACTACGACTAGGCAATGGGAATTCCAAAAATCGTTGAAATATTAAAATGTTTGAGGCCGTTAGAAGTCGAATGCGGAATCAAATCACTAACCTGCATAAAACCAGCAAATAAAGCCAGGCATTGTTCATGCCTATCAAGACGACCTTCTGTTGTGAACATAATTTTTTCAGTATGGCATTTAACAATAATTCAAGATGACCATATTCCAATTAATTTTTTAATACATTAAAGTGACATCACATGTAGAGAAGTCAAGTCTCTCGACGTACTCTTCACTAATCTCTTCCTAAAATCAAGATTAGGTTGTTGGTTGATTCAGAAGGAGGTTTATAACAAGTAATTTTTTGATCATAAATTTGGTCGTTTTAACAGTCATTGTCCGAGCATGAGATGCCGGTAATATTTAGATATATCTGTTCAATTGTTGTAAATACTCTAACATACATTGCTATTATTAAATTGAATCCTTAGCTGTTCTAAATGATAAAGATAGGAATCGTTCGTTTCCCCAAAGTCCCATTATCACCATAGGGCATTTGTATGATCATCTTGCAGGGTTAATTAGATCTTATTTTTCCGTTCGAGTTATCTAATAATTCCAGGCTTGCTCCAAACTGACCAAAACTTCCTGATCAACCTCTGCCCCAATCCTGAATCCTTTCACTTGGACAGGTAGTCAATATTTGCTGACGCTGCTAATACTGCGACGACACACTCCCACAAATGGCCAAACACACACACACACAAGGATTCTTCCTTTCAGGCAGTGTTCCATTTCCCCTGTTCACGTGATTGCTATTCGTGTTTGCAGAGCTGTTTGGCCAGCAATGTTTCAGCTCAGATTGGCAGGTGTGCTTGCATAATTTTTTTCCGCAGATGAGAACATCTCCGAAACCGTTCAGAAAAAATATCAATCTAGATTGTTATCTGGTGATGAGATAAGTATGGAATGCAAGCTAATTAAAAAATTTATATGTAGCGATTCGATCTCTTCAAAACAGCTAGAGATATTCCTAACAGTTACTAACATGATTTTGCTTATATGAACAACACTGTCGGCTGCCACGGTCTTGTGGAATATTGAAAGCGAGCTGGCAATGAAACCCTGAAGTAATTGTCTTTGTCAATTACGACTTATATGTTAGGAGCAACTAGACCGGGACATACGTCAACGTAAACCACACACTACATGGCAGAGAAATGTCCCCCCCGTGCTGAAATTTTTTTTTAAAGGAAGACTGAGAAAAAACATGCATGGACGTTAATCACCAAAGCAGAAAGGGTGTCTTGATCAGCAAGAAAGTTTGGAAGCTCGTTTGAATGGCAAAAATGTATGTTATCTAAAAACTTGCTTGCAGACCCAAACTATAATTACTGAAAGGGAATAAGCAAATTCAATTCAACTATTTTCAAGAAACGTGACACAATTGCACAACATCATTAGCTGTTCAATGTTATGTCAACGAGGACCCGTATGCAGGTATGCGACTCTGCTTTTCAGCCATTCAACTTCCCCTCAAATAGTCTCTCCAAATTCCACTAATCCAATGGGGCCCCAAACTGCTATGCGCCAAGCGTCCTCAAAAGGGATCATCGTCCATCTTAATTGCTATGTTGATTGGCCAAACTAGCTCTCCCTGATCTGATTCACAAACTAACATAATTATAGTGACACTTGCGTACATCATTTGTCATGTGTCATATAACAGGGACACAGTATCAATTCGAGTAAAATAATTTGAAAAGAGTTCTGTGTCCTTCCGAAACATTTTGTTATGCAGAGAATATCGTTCATGATTTAGCTAAAAGTTTCTTCATTATTCAGCGTTTTCATTACCTTGCTAATACCTTCATTTGATGATATACCTTTGTAGCGCCAGTCATACTTTTGATTGACCTGAAATAGATTGTTATTATTAAAATTATTATTTTATAAATGCATCATCAATAACAAGCCAGCAAAGGGCAATATGAGGGTAGTTATTTCTAGCATTATTCCTTTATTTAAGTTCATTTATTTCATGAATGCAAACAAATTATTCATTTTGGAAGGAGGGCATCGTGGTGGTTATCATACATGTGTGGCTACATCCAATATCGGAAGGATTTGTAACACTTGGTATGAAGTTATTTTACTTGAACATGAAAATGACTTATTATTTTTGTGTGGTAGTTTTCATTAAAACACGATTATGGATAATCTATTTTCGCTCAGTATATTGCCTTTTTTCATGATTTTCCTCTTAGATTCATTCATCCAAAAGAGTCTCATCATACAATAATAACCCAACTTGCTGCTCAATATAACTCCTTCATGAGAAGAATCGGTCGGACGTGCACCTGTCAGAGGTTCACTTCTTCACCTTGTACGAGGTCGGAGGTACAACATTCGAAGGTTCACTCCTTCACCTTGTACGAGGTCGGAGGTACAACATTCGAAGGTTCACTCCTTCACCTTCCACGAGGTCGGAGGTACAACATTCTAAGGTTCACTCCTTCACCTTCCACGAGGTCGGAGGTACAACATTCGAAGGTTCACTCCTTCACCTTGTACGAGGTCGGAGGTACAACATTCGAAGGTTCACTCCTTCACCTTCCACGAGGTCGGAGGTACAACATTCTAAGGTTCACTCCTTCACCTTCCACGAGGTCGGAGGTACAACATTCGAAGGTTCACTCCTTCACCTTCCACGAGGTCGGAGGTACAACATTCGAAGGTTCACTCCT
>SDVV010021045.1:0-13202 GCA_016164225.1 Gammarus roeselii | reverse complement strand
TTTTGTTGTGATTTAGGTTATAATTGAATTTACATTTTATTGTATCTTCCAATGAATTATTTAATGTCATGGTGACTATAATCGTTACGTAAATAAATGAATTTTATATTATTCGTTCTTTCGGAAAAATGATTCTGTTCGTTACGTGTCTGTAATGTTCAGGAGCTAAGAGTTCGTTGAAGCTGTGTAAGAAACACTTTCATGCAATAACCAAATTAAGACATAAAGCTTGTTGAACCCAAATTTTCGCTGTCGTAAATTCTTCCATGCGTTCACTGCTTAAGATATATAGAAGATGGTGGTGAGTAGTATATATGTTGACGAAACAGCTCTGAGCGATTCGGACAATATAATAGTTAGGATGTATCTAATTACTGTTTTGTGTCAATTTAATTACTTTTGGGGAAAGTTAATTACTTTTGGGGACCTTAGCTTTTCGTGAGTTAGATTACAGGCCAAAGAGGCTAACAGTTGGCTTACGGCTGGCGTACGGCTAACGGTTGACTCATTCGGATTGACGGACGGACAGCTTTTGGATTATTCATAAGGGATGGGCTATGCATGTTAATAGGTTATATAGATAGTACGTTTACACATATATTTACCTAAAGGTTACCTTTAGTATTTTTTATCGCATTTCAATGCTAGGCATACTGTATTGCAAATTCATTGCATGTCTTCTTGCATATGTGAAATTTAAATACTAGTCCTCTGAGTGTGTAAGAATAATGATAACATACATTTTATAAGATAATTTTTTATTGGGAATAAATCAAACAGTTACATAATAATTTACATGCAGTATTAAATGTTGAAACCCCACACATATCCTTCCTGCACGAATGTTGATTTCCGGACACGTTCATGATCAATTTTTCAACCTTGGTATCATTTCTACGTCGTTCGCTGATGGAGAACCGTTCGATTATCTTTTTGACGGGTATATTTTGACATAGATAATACGCAAAGTAGAGACGGTAAGCTCCACAAACCAGGGATTGATCACTTTGGATCGGTTTCTGTAGTACAAATTGTATTTTTGCACGAGTATTATAATACGATGCTATATTTCCTCCATATATTTTTGGATTAAACTCAAACAAATCAAAAAAGTCGTGTGTTTGTTATCGTTTTTGGATATTAGAATCCAATGACCCATTTTATTAGGATCGCTTTCGCTGTTTACTGTCATGTAGCTGTTCATTGGATGCATGAGCATTCTGTTTTCAGCAAAACACCCTATATCGGTACGTTTCATAATTAGATCGATCATGGATATATTTTCCATTTGATTATTATCCATGTTTACTGTAGACAGGTGGGGAATATCCTCCTGGTCGAATTTATTTGGATGACACCGAGTGTATAACCTACCAGGAACAAGATCTTATTCGTAGAAGGGGGAGTTTCTCAATTCACTGTTATACGTATATTTGCTCTTTTTTCTAGGTTAATGACATCTTCAGAGTCGGTTGGCCTTGTAACAAATATAGTTCTTCCTGCAGGGAAATTTTGTTTTGTGATGAGATGAGAGCTGTTACGCGTCCCTAGAGCCGAAAGTGGTTTGATGGTATGCTTGGGCGCACTCTCTGGAAAACGATTATCTAATGTTAGTAACGCAGTTTCCGTTTACATCGACGATAACGTTTGTGATGTCGTTATGCTGGAAATAATTTGTATTGCGAACATATGCTCCGTTATGTGCCGCTTGATCAATGAGAAATAGAGCTCATTTATGTGGAACAACCCCGTTCAAGGGGGAATCAATGGAGATGGAATTTTGGCCGGTAGAAGACACGATTGTTTTGACAATAGATCGATTAAACATGTATTAAAACATGTCATTGTTTTTTGTGAGCGCTAGAGCAAAGAAAGCTGTAGGGTATGGTATCACATTTTTACACCATAATTTGCGTGAATCAACTAAATAGATGTGTTCTTCATTGTCATGTGTTAGAAGAACGCTACTTGGTTTTGCCAGCTCCAATCGTATAGTTACGCTGACATTATCCAATAGATAACTGTTGCTACCGGCTACATCAAAGTTCAGTGGTCCCATCATATGTATACCATGACGTACACTTTCTTGAATTCAAACCTCATTTTCGTTTTGATTGGCAAAATTTGCTGAGACGATGGTATCTGGAATGGGTGTTTGCAGTGATTTATGCATCATATTCAACCCTTTATTGTTTTGATCGGAGCTTTTCATGGATGTTTAGACGTTGAGATTATTTAGTAGTCCTGTATAACTGTTTCATTTACATTGAACACCATTTAGGAATAGAGAATGACTTAGGAACATGCGATTAAAAAATTTGTCAACGAGTGTAACATTTGCAGCGGCGGCCAACGCACTTCAATGTGCATTTCCAACACGTATTTTCACTACTGCAGTTAACGAGCTCAAGTCGACCATTTCATTATCCGGCCCGGAAATATGAAATTCTATAAAGAAATCGGCAATTCTACCATCATACAGGCTGCTGTTTGTACCTAGATAATTTCTTTCAAGTTTCGACTCGATACTTGATTCAATTAAATATGTCTTTTTGACGGCGGGAAACATATCAATCACTCACATCTCATAGTTTGCCGCAGGTGCTTCTAGCCCTGCCATGTTGAGAGATGATCCTCCAAGCATGTTGTCGATATAGAACCTCACCCGAAATTGTGCATGAACAGTGGTATTTATTAGTAATTAAACACCACTCCATCTGTCTTCCACGGTACTTCTTTGATTTACGCCTTTTCGTTACTTTTCCTGTAATCTTGCCTCCAGCCATGGCTTTCTTTACAACATTCTTCGGTGTAGCAATCCCATGTTCCTTGGTTGATTTTCGCATATTTTTCTGCTCCGAGTAATCGTGTGCCATGTTTCGAGCCATATCGGCAGCTGCAGGCAGTACAGTTTTTCGTAGAACAGGCAATGTACGTCTTACATGACTGGCTTTTGCTGAGATGGAACCGCTTCCCCTCTGGTACGATATCGGACTTGTGAATCGATCAATATCATGCAAACTTCCACCGCGTATTTTGTCCCGTTCCGCGAGTAAAACTTCGTATTGTTTGTACGACGGATATGCATATACCACCCTCATGACTGCTAGTTGCCAAATGACCTTATTTATATCCAGCGTTATATTTAAATGGCTCTAGCTTCTTTTAAAATGCAATACGCATAGGCTCGATCCACCATCCTTGAACGGGATGATACCGCCAACACCATCTCGTAGATCGATGAAAATGGAATCAATATGACCAAGCTGTATTTTTATATAAATGACATATGCACGCGTAAATAAATAAGATTTATTCGTTGGAATAACATCAAGAATATTGACTTGCTTGTCGCCCTTAAAACTGCGTGAAACGATATCCGAGTAAACATTTATTTAGCGTACATTATCGTTCCTAAAGGAAATTTTTTCGCTTACGGCACCTTCACCGACTTTATATTTACACATCGCTTCACCCATTAAATCAGCCGTTCTATCTCCAAGAAAGAACCAATTCACCGTGGCTTCAGTATATTTGAATTGCGACATGTTTTGTAGAATAAAGACGTTGAACTTTAGTGGCACTATCATATTCAAACAATTTTCCTTCATCTCTAACGATTCGTTTCCTTAACAGACTTTATTTTTATATTGATTTCTAGCACGGGGATGTGTTCTTTCAATGTACTGCCTGAGATATTTTTGCTAAGAACAAACAAAGCAGTTTCATGCTCGACTCTTTCATCTTTATAATTAAAATAGTCTACGTAGAATACAATGTTGTACTGTTCATCGTGCTTTTTGATCTTGAACCAGTCATTAGAAAATACATCTACAAGTTCAACGCTCCACTCTCCCTGTAGCTGTATTTTTGGATGAATGTTGTTAGTAAAACTTGAAGATTTGTTGTTTTGGTACAATTGGCTACTGCCCAGCGATGAAACAGACAAAAAGTCCTCCGGTTCCTACTTCCTACACTAGGTCCTACGTCATACTGACAACAACCCGCTTGTGACATCAATATATACTCGAACTAGTTGGACAATGAAACATGTTCAATTATATATTTATGTATTTACATATGTTCATATATACAACATATAAGGAACATTTAAAGAATAAAACCTGAAGACGTAGATGTACTTTCGTTATTCACGCCAGTACACTCACCAAAGACAGCCTCATCCGGCTTACGTCGCTTTCAAGTTGAATCCATGTTTACATCGACATCATCATTTACGACACATCGCTTCCTCTTTTTAGTGACGGTAGGTTCAGCTTCAGTGGATTTTTGAGAATGTCTGGATGACCATAGCCAAGAGTTGTGCACGCGTCAACATAGTAGCGATTATTTTCAAACTTACTCAGGCAATTTTGTATAGTGCGTACAGTTTGAAGCTGGCATGCTTGCGCGCAAATGTTGTGCATGGTCTCAAAGTGTGTGTATGCTTTCTGGTTATGGATGTCTCTGTATTGTTTATGTCTGGTTGTGGCTTGTTTCTTGTAATTGACACCCTTAGCAGCTAATTTTGTGACGTCGGACTCGAGCAACATACTGTAACACTTTGGTTGCAAGCAAATGATTTCACTCTGGTAGTCGTCAGCTGTTCCGCTTTTCAATAGTCCCAGCTGTTCTTTCTTTGCGTCATCGAACAAGGGAGGATTTTTGGGGTAATTGGAGAAGTCCATGTATTTGGCCAGAAGAGCTTGCCGCATTTCCGCGTCCATGTCATCCACACCTTTGAACTGGAGCAGCAACGAGTCTGTGTTCGAGTAGATGAGCGAGACGTTATCATCGTAGCGTGGTTTTAGTGTCATAAAAGAAGCTGTAGACTTTTGCTTTAGCTTTCTCCAGCACGTAGAATCCAACTTGAAGTGGGTTAACCATTCGGATATTTATCTGCTTGAGGATCATGATGACTGTTTCAGGGTCGATTGCGTTGCAGTTTTTCAGGAATGGGTTGGCAGCGTGTTTCCGGAACTCGTTAGCTGTGCACACGACCTTTGCCTCTAGATATATGTTGAGCGGATTGAACAAAAGCTTGCCGTATATACTATTTGATAAAAGCTTATAAAGATACTTTTTGAATGAGTTCGTACTCTTGACGTTTTTGGATATGTTTCATAATGAAGGATTTGAAGACAGGTTTCTGTTTGATTCGAAAATTCCGATGAACCTTGGTGACTTCCAATCCTTGCTTGAGGAGTACTTGCAATAATTCCAGGGCCACAAGGTAGTCAGTTTAAAGCAGATGACTAGCAAGCAGCTTACGATCTGCTCGTTTCCTGTTTTTGAGATGTTCCAAGCCTGGCAAGAGATTCTTTGTGCAGGATGAAACATCATCCAAGCTGCCTTTTTTGTGATGTAGCAGTAGTGGCAGCTCGTCTGTTTTCAGTGCAACTTTGTCGCTGACTTGAGCATCGATACAAACAATGTACGTGTACTCGCCAGAACAGTCCGTGTTTACCAAGTCAAATGCTTGAATTTCTTCGGGTGTGAGCTCGTGGATTTTGCCAATGATAAGGGGCTCACTCAAGCATCCACCATAAAGACTGTTAAAGTCCCACATTGCTGCTGAAGACACAGGTAGTTCAGGGTCAAAGTCTTTGCATCGGGGATTACTTATCTTGGTAAGACCTTTCGTCAGCGTCACAAACCCGCCTCATGAATTAATGACAATCAAGGGGAGTAGATCGATATCATTGACCTATTCCAGTTTCATCTTGCCTTCGTAGAGGGCAGCTTGCATTGCAAAACCTGGGGCGCTCACAAAATGGACCGGGTCCAGGGTGTAGTCGCGTGCCATGGTTTCCCTAAACTTTTGGAAGATTTTGCCCGTAGCAACGTGTCGATGAAGAGGTAGATGATCATGTAGTCACGAAGGGTCTGGCAGTTGGCTGCCTGCCATATTTCAATCACTTCAGCATAATCAGAGTCCGATATTCCTTTGCCTCAAAGTTGACTTGAAAAATCTTGTTGCGATGGGATGTCTGTTTGGTCCAGCACAGAATTCGATGTGATGGCCTCACAGCAGAAATGTTCTTTTTGAGTAGCGAGTTCTAGAACCTTGTCACTGTAGCTGAGACTTGTAAGATGGGATTTGAGAAGCGGCATGTCATCACCACTGTCTTTAAGATTTTTGGCAAGACCATCTAAACTTGAGTTGAGAAAGGAGTACGTGTCGATAAACTTGACACCGTACTTGCTCGTGGCATCGTTCAAAGACACAGAGATGCTGAACATCTTGTCTGATTGTTTCGGCAACACATGGATATTCGAGAGTTAGTGCCGTCCAGTCCTCTCAATATAATTCTCATATCATAGGCTGATGCATTATGAGCTATACAAGGCATGAACCTGAGTTTCTCCGTGATTCTGATGTTACAATTAAAGCACAGAGCCCCAATATAGTTGCCAGATATCACTCTTCTGTTGGGTCCGAAGTCACCCTCGATGTAATGGTTATGGTGGCGAACTCTTTGTTTATCTTTTTCTCTAAAAGTGTCCCCACAGCACTCACATCTTTTGCTTCCGCAATTTTTTTTTATAAGTTATTTTTTGTGAGGATGGGGATTGGGAAAAATGGTAAGGTAGACATGTGATCATTATAATCCAGCAACATATTCTTGACGAGATGCGTCTTCATCTCCTCAAGGGGAACTGAAGTCGAATCGACTACTATGTACCTTACAATTTTACCGTCTTTATCCAGTAGAGAACTGTACATGCACAACTAGTCTATCTTAACTACATGTTTTCCCTCTTGACATGGCTCCAAAACAGATTCACATTCATAATAGCAAACAACGGGAGGTTTCACTGTTGCATGCATGGCTGAGAATTGGTAGATTTCGCATTCTTCAAGCATACTAATGTTTTGCAAGCCTGTACTGGATGAACACAATTTTACGTATCCAGCTTTTTTGCTTTCATTCATACCTTGCATGCAGAATGGACAAAAAAAGTTGTCGCTTATTCACGCTCTTCTGAATGTGCGCATAAATGTACAGAAACAGGGAATGATCGAAACATGGTTGGCATCTAAGATTTGCACAAGATGGACCGTGCACTCCTCACTGGCTTCCAAACTGTCTCTGTATACACTGACAAGACCATACCCTTCCTTTTCTTTTGTGAGCTGATACAGTCTGATGTTAACTTCATAGTCCCTTTCTATGACAGGAAAATCTTCTAAAGCCACAGGTTTGTTCAAGGCAAGTTTTGAAAAATTAAAGTATGTGTCTCTGTACGGGAGATAAGTACGCTCCGACTGTTTAAAAGTTGAGAGGTGTGTATTTTCAGGCAAATGGAAGTGCGCTATCAAGCTAGTGAGCACACAATTATTGTTTTTTTGTCTTGACGTTGACAATGTGGAGCGGCTTGGACAGTTTTTGGGCCAAGGAACATTATCCCCCTTACGTTTTTTCCATTAACCCCTGTCCTGTAGAATTTAAACTCAACACTGGTGACTGTATTAATGCTCCAGCCACTACCTTCTCGCTCCTCTATTCTAATTTATTTTGTAAATCTACCCCGAGATTCTCAATTAATTCAGATAGCAAAGTGCTTTTTGTTAGCTGGATCGCCTTTGTGCTAATCACCCAGTCCTTGTCATCTGCAGATGCATCCGCAATTATTTAGCTCATCTTAACATTCACGATGCATTGGAGTCTTTGGAATGTGCCTATTAGATTAAGTGTGTTCCACTAATTCCTCACGTCCTAATGTAATCAAGAAAGATATGTTGACATGTTCAGTGTATGGTTTTAGTTTTGAAGTGACAAAATTATTTTTCAAAATTCCTATAGAGGTAGGCGAATAAAATATAGGCTCACATATCGGAGCAGTAGCCGAGCGACGAATGGGTCCGAAGACGGAGCCGATCCATCAGTACTCTGTTGCACCTATTGTTCTATGCTAACAGTAGTCGGCGCTAAAGACGGATCAGCAGTAGGCTGAACACCGGGTTGTTCCGAAGACGGACCACCACCAGCAGCAGCAGCAGCACCGGGTTACAGGCTTGCGCTAGGGCTTGCGGACATTGCGAGGCTTGCGCTAGGACATGAGAGGGGCGGACTGTCCTCATTTCGGTAGGGGCGCGAGCACTCCCTGCATCCTCCAACAATGGCGTATCCGCCATCACCATATCGTTTTGGTTCATCCTACCAGAATAAAACAATACAAATTTGCTGAACACATAACGGAGATATCTCTAAACAGTAAAAAATAGACTAACAAAGTTACAGAAAGATATCTCTAGAATAAAACAAAAAATATTCATGTTAGAACTGGCAGCACTTACATCGAGAGTAGAACAACTGTCCGTCACAAACAAGATCAAAAGTACAAAAAATGTCTGAGCTTCAACATTCGCCATTTTATACAACAGTGTACGATAACTTGAGCCAGAGGTCATACGAAAACAAAACAAAATCAAAACGATATAAGTGTTGTAACCTGTATGCCAGCCTTCAGCGGTGGGGTCATATAAAACTGGCATGGCTGAGGCGGTGGACACACACATCATCAGCTTCTCGTCGAGTAAACATCTTCCTCCTCAGGATTGATCAACAAGCCCGAAAAATTGAGTTGTTAAAAGTAGGAAATCTTGCAGTGACCTATAACCTGATTCTCCAAAGGTTTGCATTCATTGAAGCTAGCAATCATGTGTCAACGACACTAACAACATTTAAAGTTATCTTGAACATTTTGTAGATGAAGGAACAAGTGTCTGTTTTAATAAGACAGAACTCGTCGAGTGTGGAGCTGGAGTACAACTCGGAAGAAATCACAAGTCTATAATTGTACTAAGTCCTGACTTTATAGTTAGCTTCCTCAGTTATGAGGTTTCAATGCTGGAGTGTAGTACATCTCAGTCACTTGAGCGAATCTCGGAAGACGAGCCTCTAACGATGAATATACCAGACAGATCATTCTAAAATGTCTCCTCAACCTATCGTGAAGATGTTCGTGAAGGAAAATGTTGACACTATTAATAAAAATGAAAATAATTTATCAAATAAAAAATCATAAATAAATAAATATTTTGTCTACACTTACCTTTGAAATGCATCATGTCCGACTTTGTAAAAGTAAGTTTCTGTAGTCTGTTGCGGGCAGTGCCATGCATGTGTCTGCCACGGTGGTCTCTGCCCCGATTGTCGAGGTTGCCATGCTTGAGGCTGCGGGCGTTGCTGGTAGTGATGTGCAGGCAGCGGCTGACGCTGGTAGTTTGGGTTACCGTACCTAGAATCGCCGTGATAGTTTGGGCGATGACTAGCCAGCGGATAGCCTTGATACGGGTGATTTGCTGGAGGGTACTGCGTCGGAACGAGAATATTTCGAAAAATATATAACTGTTTGTGCTCTATCATGGAAAAGTTTGATTACAGATTCCAAAAATATGTAGATATTTTCGGTAAACATACCTTATCATCCCTGTAGTTCCGGGTTGATCTGTTGAATAAAAATAGTAATGAAATAACGAAGATAAAATCGATTGATGGAAGAAACATACGGAATTCATATTGGTTGATGTCAAAGATATTGGTGTGACCGATCTAACTTTAGAGATGTGAATAGCCCACGTTGATAATTACCTGGTGACGCCGAACGGGTCCTTGATTTCAGCACATCCTTGATGGAATACATCTGCAAAGAAGAGAAAGTATATATAAATTAAAGGTTTATTGAAAAATAGTTAGTCGTGTATCACCTTTGGGTAAGATGGAGACTGTTAGGTATCAGGACATCAGTATTTTTAACAAATCCGCATGATTGCTTATGAGCGGGTTCTCATCTAGTAGGAAGAGTGTCCTTGTTGGAACAATAATCGCTAAATACATTGATAGCTTCGATGAGGTGGTCGTTTCAGGGTCAGAGCACTTTCCTGTACGGAAACACAAAAAGATGAAAATTCATACAGGACAAGTCGCATTCGATCCATTATCCAAACAAATTAAATGTTAACTCCTTGTAGTGTATGACGATTTCATGTTAGAATCAGTCTAGTTTACGAATTATTGCAAATGTTTTTGTCGGGGCCGCCACGCAAATATCAGTGCGATATATTTAAACCAATCGCTCTTCCACTCAAATCCATTACACCGTACAATTTCTTTGAATACCACACACTTTCTTATCCTACGTATGCGCGATATAAATTAATTACGTTACTTTGGCAAAACATTCATTGCAAAAGACATGATTGAATCGTTTATCTCTGTATACAAGAGACCCAAGTGATTCGAAACTCGTCATTAGAGCATGAATTGCAAGACATGAATTTGAACAAGTGTTTCCTCTATAAAATATAATGTAAGCTAGATTTGAGATTAGTATTGAAATAAAATGGAGAGTGTCTACTACAATCCAGAGGCTGTTGGATCATACTCCAGCTCGAAGGCTCTACATCAATGTTTTACGAATATTTTTCCGTCTACAACAAGGCGCGATGGTGAAAAGGTTCATCAAGGGTCGGAGACTTTTACACGATTTAAACAAGCTCCCTTGAAATTAACCAGACGCATGTTCACAGCGGCAGGTCCTGGGTGTACAACCCTTGGAAGCTATTACATTTAAAAATATGATAACAGCATTTGATACTATATTCAACGAACTAGTATGGCCAACAACTCGGATCTGTTCAGATCAGGGAAGCGAGTTTATGAACAAAAGCTTCAAAGCTTATTTGACCAGCAAGAACATATCCGTTTATTACACCTTCAACAAGGCCGTTAAAGCATCACCTGTTGAACAGGTAATACGGACTATAAAACTGAAGTTGGGCAAATATCTGCATGCTAAAAAGAAGGAACGCTATATAGATGTCTTGCAAACAATTGTGAACGCGTACAATATGATACCACATTCATCATTAATGTGCCGGATCCCCTTTGACGTCTATTTGTTGAACGACCCAAGGGATATTCAGGCACTGTTGTCCGAAATGTATAAAATACGACGTAAATGAATTAATGTCCCCAGTACACAACTAAAGGTGGGAGCGTACGTACGCTTACAGTGTAGTGATCCCAGTCTCAAGATATTCAGGAAATGATACGAACCAAAATTCACGAAGGAAGTGTTTCGTATTTCACGTATTAATCAAAAACATTACCCTCCGACCTATGAAATAACACCGCTCGATACTGATGAACCCATCAAAGGTATTTGCTTACAGGCAGGAACTAGTTCAGTGTGACATACCTGATATTTATGCTATCAAAGTCTTGAAAAGCTGAATTAGACGAGGTAGAAAGCAAATCTATGTCATTTACACGGATTATCTCGACAACAAACCTACGTGGATTAATGAAGAAAACATCGTGTTGTGATGTGTGATAGAAGTACTTTGAAACGGAAATTGAATTTTTATGATGATTAAATCAATTAAAATCATCCGAACGTAGTCAACTCATCAAACTATTACCTGACAACGAAGTTAAAACCATCTGCGAAGTATTTACAAATATACTGAGCGGAAAATTGGCCTGTGACAAACTAACCAAGTCACGGGTAACTAAATTCAATTCTATAACAAAACAATTAGACAGTAAATCGTCCGGTAGCAAATCGTCCGGGTACAAAAGGAAAACATTGTCAACCGTGCGCGGAGAATTTCTGTTAAATTTACTATTACCCACTGCAGTGAGTTTCTTGACAATAATAATTCATGGATGAATCGGCTTACTGCCTATTTCCAAAATTCAAGATGGTTACGTTTACAAAAAATTATATTGGCGGAAGCGTTTCACCCTTATCTATCACAACAGGGCCAGAAATAGCAGAACATAGCAGTAAATATCGCAGTCAAAGGTTGAACGAACGTGGGGATGACATGCTAGATTTGAACGCTTCGCCTGAAATATCACTAAAATTATTCAATTATCTCCAAGGTCTTTATCGCAGTAGTATTACTACAGACTCCACACCAGAACCGATCAAACAAAAGGAGACAAATAATGGCGATGTTGCAGTACTATATACGGCCTCATTGCCCCCTCTGGGCTAAATCACTCTCCCCAGGTTTGCATCACTATCTTAAAATCAACATAGCATTTAAATTTGATCCGAACAGGTTTGTTAGCCATTCCAATGTCCAAAGTCGAATTCACGTTCTCGATCTCCTCAAAAGTTTATTAGTCAATAAGACTGTGATAAGCAAAGATGTCAATGACGTCATTCAAACGTTCCTGGATAAAATGCCTTAATCGTTTCACAAAAATAGACTATTGAAAATTGAAGAGGAGGAGGAATAGGACGCGCTAGACAAATTCTGGGACAGTTTATAAAATGATACATGGCATCGTAACACCGACATAACACTCGTAAACACTGTTAAACATTCACTGTATAAAAAATCACAGAACAGCATAGACTTGTACGCTAAACATGTTCGACTAAGACAGGGTGAAACATGTATGCCACTCGGACCACTTGAGGGAGGTAGTGTCTCTTCGCGACCAAGAGATAAGGCCTCGTGAGCAACCCAACACTGCAGCTTTGAGCATGACTGACAAAAGTAACGTATGAGAATATGAAATAAATAAGGTCCCCTAGCGTGGAAACACTCTAAATATTCATAACACTACCGATAATCATCTGCAATACCACATACCATAACACTGTTACTAAAATAAAATATACATATAAGTTCACTCTAAATGTCGCACCTTTGGGAATGATCAAGCGCAGGTCAACTTCAAGCAACGACACAGAAGGCAGTGACGCGCTACCGTGATTGGAGCGCGAGTAACGTCGAGGCTGCTCTCATTAGCTAGTGGGGGTGTCGGGGCGGGGCATCGTCCAAGGTTGCCGTCTCATTAACTGCTGGTGGGTGTCGAGGGCGGGGCATCGTCAGAGTTCCGCTCACTCATTTGCCTCGTTAGATAGGCGGGCGGGGCATCGTCAGAGCTCCACTCATTCACCCCAGACTCACGGTATTTTCCCTCTAGGGCTGTTTCGCTCCTATTTTTTTCTCCAGGGCTGTTTCGCTCCTATATTTCCCCCTTAGGGCTGTTTCGCTCCTATATTTCCCCCCATGGCACGTTTCGCTCCTATATTATACCCGCAGGGCACGTTTTGCTCTTATATTTTCCCCCAGGGCTGTTTCAGCCCTATATTTCCCCCCCAGGGAAGTTATGGCCTAACGCGTCTTGGTGACATCATGCTTATGTTGAATATCGATGTATGCCTAACAT
>SDVV010021044.1:0-13202 GCA_016164225.1 Gammarus roeselii | reverse complement strand
TCTATTAAAAACAGTATATTAATTTCCTACTTGTCTCTATGCCCTTCTTTTTTTTGCATATAATATTACTGTTTATAGCCCAGAGCAAAGATAAAGAGATTCCGGCTCCCTACGCGGCCACGTGTAACCTGATAAGGAGAAGCCGCTCCGCTCCGGACAATAAATGGGGTCTGGAGGACTATTTTTTGAAACAAAAAATAAACGGTCCCCTTAAAAAAAAGTCACTATGAAACTGGATAGATGAAACCGCTAGGCTTCACGAAAAATAACTTTTCGATGTTTTTAAACATTACTTTGAAATCAACATTAAAATTCTGTTGCACGGTTCGTGAAGCCATTGCCGTCTACCCTTGATCCCATTTCATTTCCCATCAGACAAGACATCCTTTTCGGCATCTCTGTTTAGGTCAGGTAACCGTTATTGCTGCCATCTTGGTTTTGAGATGATCGACCATCTTGATTATAGGGCGAAACGACCGGTAACTATGCAACTATGAGTGGATGTTCACTACAACACCATCTGCCTAGAAAATAATCAGGCTTACAATTAAATTTCTGAATAAATGATCTTACAAGTCATCTGCATGACGGTTTAATTTAATCCAATAGTTTAAAATAAGTTATCAACACCTAGGGTTAAACCACGTGTGAATATAATTTCCGTATTAATATATATGTTTTTTCTTATAAGGTCATGCATTTAAGTAGCATATTTATCATGCTTTCATCAGACCAGAGTATTCTGTCCTTGTCATAAAAAAATTAAATGTATTAGCGTCATTTCACAAGATTTGATCATAATATGGGTTATTGGTTATTAAAATGACGTTAATTGTTATTAAAATGACGTTATTTGTTATTAAAATGACGTTACACACACATCGAAATTAAATAATGAAACGTTGCACATGAAAAATTGCAAGTCAATGTAATGCGATTCATATTGTGGGCCTTCTTGGATATCTGCGTTGTGTTTTTATTTATATCATATTCAAGCAGTAACATGAAGCCGGACTATTTCAAGTAAATTTAGTTTTTCTGCAGTATGCCAATGCACTAATATTTTTTTTAAACAATCAAAACACGCAGTTTCACAGATACCGGTCGTTAGTGTGGTGAGCAGGACATTACTTTTTAAAAACATTTAGTACGTTTGAATTTGAACGAGCCTAAGAGCAGTTAAAACAACCTAAATTCAATTATAACCTCATAATAAGCATTAAAGTCAAATGAAACATTGTTTATTTGGTTTCACTGAAAAAACACTGGTAGGGAAAAAAATGCACAGCAACCCTGGCTGCTCAAATTGACTCATCCGAAAAGAATACGCGGAGGCAGTTTCAATCAAATTACATTCCCAATGTTCGATCCCATTTAAAAAAAAAAATTCGAACAGTCAATGACGCCGAGCTTTTCTGAACGAATAATGTAACGCCATTTAGAGAAAGAGAGAATAGTTGTAAATGTTGCAGGCCTATGTGACTGATAAACAATGTGTGGACTGTAATCGTAACAACATTCGGAATTATTATATTGGAATTCATATAGTGTAAATGTAGTATCAGTACACTCATGGTAGCCGAACACCATCCCTCGAAAACACTGCCACAACTCAATTTGCCAGCAGCACGCAGCAACACCTCAAGTTGCCAGCAGCATGCAGCAACACCTCAAGGTAAGCTATTGACACTGCCACAACTCAAGTTGCCAGCAGCACGCAGCAACACCTCAAGGTAAGCTATTGACACTGCCACAACTCAAGTTGCCAGCAGCACGCAGCAACACCTCAAGGTAAGCTATTGACACTGCCACAACTCAAGTTGCCAGCAGCATGCAGCAACACCTCAAGTTGCCAGCAGCATGCAGCAACACCTCAAGTTGCCAGCAGCATGCAGCAACACCTCAAGGTGAGCCATTGATTGGAACTATTTCATATCTTTCATTCCCCAAACACCGAATATCAACTTGCATAGTTAATATAATGTAAATCCAATCCGGCTAATTTGATCGTTGATGAATGTCCGCTGCGTTTAATCAAAAGTGCCGATTGACTACGACACATTATCAATATGAGTATGCCATTTACTAGCATACCTCTAGGATACTTGTCGGTAAATATAATTGATGCATTACGACGTATTCGTAATGACAAATCATTTTAATTTCTTCTGAACAAATTTTAAATACAATAGACAGAAATAGTATAAAACGTAACATATAGAAGAACTCGTTTCCAAATGAATATCGTAATAAGTTTTTTTTACTTTCCCAGCGCATCGACTTTCTTGTCTCCATGAGCCCTGTTCCAACAGAAAGAAAGTAATTGTAAGACTTGAAGTGGTCTTCAAGGTAACTCTTAGAAGTTCACTCATGGTTCTCAGCCCGGACTAAAGTGCAATCATTGTCGTCACAAAGAACCCAATTGTGGCCTACAGTGAGTCGGTATAAGACTGGAGGGTTCTTAAACGGTCAATGACACGTCATCTTTCCGGAGAGCTCGGGATTTTTACCCCCACGTGCAGCTTTTGGATGCGGATGTTAGAAAACATTCAATTTAACTTTGACAAAACGTACTGCTTGTTTCCACATGCACACTCTAAAAACGTGGCAGCTAAGCTTCTGCGGCGGCTGTTTGCTTCGGATGTCAATGGTATACAAGATACTTGTTATTTGCTACTCGTCTTCTATCGGGCGATAACTGCTCTCTCATGGACGACGGCGACCGGAATGAACTTATGTTCAGTGCGTACATTTATTAGGACTGAATGTTCTCTCGAACATCCACATGATTGATATAGGCAGCGTTTGTACAGGTACATCTGTAACCACGATCAATGCCAAGATTTTAATTCACTTGTAGAACCCGCTTGTAGAAATAACAAACAAATATTGTTGGATCTTTCATGAATGAATATTTATTTTCTGTCCGTGATCTGGTCAGTGGAATACATTCAAAAGCATATTGTGATATTGAGAATGTAATGCTAATGTAGGCAAGAAATACACTCTGAAATCGATGCTGCTTACATAAAATAATTATCGAGATGCAAGGTTTAATATTCTCACCCACGTGCACAAAGTCACATCCATTTTCCGAACTTCATTTTACAGCGATACTGATAGTTCATTTGTTACTTCAACTTCTGACGGTAACTTAAATTGGACATGCCATTAAGTTTTACCTACCTCAAAATACCTTCATTATTGCCCAGGCATATGACGTGGAAAAGTAGTCAGGAATGACAAGGCAAGGGGTTAATTGACTCCAGCAGCGACGCTAATTGGAGGAGGGACGGTAGAACTTATTGTGTGATTGTTACGACTGAACCAGGAATTGGAGACATGATGAGGTTCAAGAGCAGGCCCGAATACAGTAGCACTTTGTAACATGAAAGACAACGGAAGTATTGATGACTCGATAATATTATTACAGCGAAGTACAATATGAACAATGTTTATATGGTAATATTATAAATGAGAGAGATAATGAAAGCGATATTACTAAACTGAATTTACTAAGCGATGAACGATAGAAACAATGTTACTACAATTATAAAGTGATGTTCGGGATCATGTGAAGCAATATTATCAAGTCAATATTACTGCAAAGGGCGACATAAAAGTATGTCACTAGGCAACCATTTTTTTATAGTGTACGATTGGAACAATATTTGTGGAGAGCATTTTGATGACCGTTGTTTGTCAAATGTTGTATTTTGAACATAAGTGGAATGTTTTGACGCATTATTGCTACATCGCTGACGACTCTGTGTTATCAAACTCTCAAACCTCTCGATGAAAGAAAAAACACTTATCAAGATTGGGGCAAGTTGAATAATTGCACAAAAGTGGAAGTGTTCGTCTTTTGAAATTAAAAAGTCATAAGAAATCGATTGGAGGCATCGGAAAAGTGCTAGATAGTGATTTTCGTTGGGAGTAACTTGATACATAATAACCGAAAATGAGGTGTATACAACATCAGGCTTCAAAAATCAAGTGGTATAGTAGGCTGAACTAATTGAAGAATCAGGTCCTGAGCTTGACTAATTTTGGGTAATCATATTTTGATCTATGTAGGATGATTTGTCTTAATTAGTTAGTTAGGCTAACTAATCAAGACGAAGCACTTTAATCCTGAGGAATGATAACTATTCATGTGACTCTTTAGCCATACTCCACCACGGCGATATACAAGGATGGTTTCCGTTCAATAGCTCACTAATATCATGTTCCTCTTTAGGCATTTAGAATTTACTTTGACACCATCATCCGTGACGATGTATTCATGATGTTAAAATAATAAATAGTAGATAAACATAATTGCGGGCAACTTCAGGAAGTAGTGTATACAGATATCAGTGTGGTGGAGGGAGAGGGAAGAGAATGCTGGCGAGCGGCTCTTCTGCGGCAATCAACCTGCTTTGTTGATCGAGACGAAGAAGTGGTTTTCACTCGTCGCTCCTACAGTCACACAACGACCGTGTGGAGCGGTTAAACGGCTCGGTAAGTTACAAAAAATGGATTAGCACATTGAATTTGTCTATAATCCATTTATACGTGTCTTGATGGGTTGAGATGGAGGCACCTGTCCGAAACCGCCCTCCTGTCTAACTGCATTGTCTTCAGCTAAACTACTAAATTTCCAATATTTATTTCTGGTGCTGGTTTAGTTGCTCGCTGATGAAATAGTTAAACTGACTGCAAACAAAATGGGAAAAAATCCAGCCTTCATTGCCACTTTCCTCATTGTTTTGCAGTTTGGTTACGCAAGGTAAAAAATATGCCTTTTTCTACTTGAAAATCAAGTAAACGAAAAACGGTAGATTAATAAAAATGTATTTGATCTCAAATTAAAAGTTTTAAATGACGAACACATTCCAATTCCTCTCACTTGCCACATCCTCCCAATCATCTCTTGCAAGGCCAAATGAACTCCAGGATTCCCCGATGTTTTCGTTAAAGATCCCAACCGAAAGAGATTCAACTTGGTCCACTGTAAAAACTCATCAGCTCCATATCCTTTATTTTCCTGACAGAAAATCTTATATATGTGAGACCAAAAAGATGAATTGAAAATCTTGAACAGGTCTCAGGCCAATGATTTATCCCTCTTCCGTAACAGTACAACAAGATTCCCGAAAATAGAGACGTATCTGTCATGACTTATATCAGTTATAGGACTCAATAAACCATGTTTAAAATCTGCCAGTAAGACTTTTCTTTATTTCTCCGAGATCAACGATGAACTAAATGAATTAGGCGAACCCTGGATGACACCCTTGAATGAATATATCTAAGATATATTATTATTTGCATACGGGCGTGACGCTAAATCCCTCAGAAGGAGATGGCCGACTGCAAGACTTACCTATAACACCACTCTGATGCAGTCACACACATGTCAAAACATAACATATTGAGGAGAGTGGGCAATGGCATCCAAAAAGCCTTTGCCCACTCACCTCCAGTTTCATCGTAATTTTCACCATTCTCCCATCATCCATCTTTGCCAAGTGTAAAAAAAACATCTCAGAACTACTGAATCTACGTCCACAAATTTTTCTCTCATCCCTTCACAAATTCGAACAACGTCATTATTAATCCACGACACCGGCCATCCTTCTTAAACATTTCTTTTCAGAAACATGAAACCTATTTCTCCTTAACGCTCTTGCCCCGAGCGTCACAGCCCCCTACAGCAGAGTTGGGATAACTACACCTTCATACAGCCCTATCCTGGGTTTCACACCCGAAGTCTTCAGCTCACTTCACTAATCCGTGTACCCAACACTTTATTCCCATTCATAACACTAGATTTTACCTCAGTTTTCACTTGACCAATCATATCCACATAAAGGCAAGGGCTATGAAAACACGTAATTTCCTCCGATACCACTCCATTTAGGAGGATACTAGTTCTGCTCGCATCGACATTCCTTGAACATCTCAGTCCTTGATCTTATAACCCACATTAGCTCACTGCTTCCTTTTCTTACACTCTCTTCCAAACAGCATCTCGTCCGAATATACGACCAGCGCCGTTGCACTCGCATACAGCAACCGACTCAACAGAAAATTCCGCCCATTGGCCCAATCAACTCATTACCCCGCTTCACCTCTCTGACCACTCCATTCATGAAGAGATTGAACAGCCTGGCAGAAATGAAGCAGCCTAGTCTCAACACATGCTCTTGTGAAAACATAGATACTTTGAACCGTTCGTAACCAATTTTGGACACTGCATATAAACACAACACCCTCTATAGAACCTCCCAGTAGACCTCATCACAATCCTTTTCCAGATTCATGAAAGCCCAAAACACAATCTTTCCCTGCTCAAGGTATTTCTCACAAACTTGTATCACAACAAAAATCTCATCGACACACCCGCACCATCCATTATGTTTGTAATTCTCTTGATTAACACTCTACCATACATCTTAACCACCACACATGACAAAAGAATTCCTCTTGAATGCCAAATTATTTTTTAGCTCCTCTGCCGTTATACAGATGAACAAAGAAACGAGCTCCACTCAATTGGTACCACGCCAGACACAAAATCCTTAATTAGTAGCCTCGCGACACAATACGATTGCCGTTACGTTCCTTGCTCGTATCACCGCAACCGCCTACTGCACCTGATCCTTGTTGGTTCCCACTTGTTTCCAGGACCGGCATCCGTGCACCACCACTCAAATGAACAATGTCAGCTGCTCTGACATTCCCAAAATTCAACAACTCAATATATTATGCCCACCTTATCACAGTAGGTCGTACACGAATCCCGAAAAGAGAACATCAGTAGGTCATCACTAGGTTATATAATAATAATTCTTATTTCAATATCTGTTGTTTCAAAGGAATAACGAATATAGAAGATATTGATTCAGTGCATTTGTCATCTAGTACCCCCTTTATAAGTCCAAATGATTGCTGAAACGCTAGGCAGTGACATTTTAAATACATGGTACACTTACGAACTGATACTTTGCGGTAATTCTCCCAGACAAACGCGGAAAAGTCCCTCAAATTGGAGATGAAAAACAGCGCGCCATATAAGCTCTGCAACAGGTAGAAGCGAACAAACTACTGAACTCAGTCATGTCTCTAACGGCCCATCCATTTGAGAGGCAGTCACCACCGACACTGGGTATCTAGAGGTTGAATCCAGATTTAAAGATTGCAAAAACTAGTTGACGAAATCAAAAATGTGATAAACAGTAAATTTGTTGTAGTAAAATAAACTTATAAAGTTACTCTAAATCGAGTGCAAATGAACTTCAAGTGCACACTGACACAGAACTGACCAAAAAAAATGAACAGTGCTCCACTTGTTCTGACCAATGATCAGAACAAATCGTTAGAAAAGACAGTGGAAGGAAACAAGACCATGCACTCAACTGTTGTAAAGAGGAGACTGCCAGGCGGTGGCAGAGCTTTGTACGTTTCGCCTTTGCCTGGCCTTAACTACACGATGAAATGAACACTTCGAATACAGAGGAAATTATTGCGATCAGTGATGCAATGATACCTCTTTCCTCAAGCCAGCAAAAAGAGAGAGCAGAACTGTAAATACGGCAAGCCAAAACATCAATTAATAGATATTGTTAGAGGACACCCTCAACTCTCCACTGTTCAATATGAGAAGATACAACTTTTTTATTGAACTATTGATTCATATAAAAAAACTGAGTGAATTGAAATAGGTCAACTGACATTTAAGTAATCAAGACTATGTACTGTTCACACAAACCTTTCAATAATTGAACTGAGGTTAGAAAAGTCCAATATTAATTGTATACCGTACTTCCTCATGAAATGCTTAGCCCACGAATCGCAAATTTAGAAACTAGCTACATAGTTGGCATTATAATAGGTTACAGATGCGCACGGTAAAAAAAAACATCTTAATGAGTTACTACGATGAACTGATAGTTGGTCAGGCACTGATATGTACTAAACAACAATAAATTTAAGTAAATGGAGCAGGAAAAAGCATCACATTTCAAAGGAAATGATACTGATGAAGCAAATGGTTGACATGGTAAATGGCGTAGGGGCAGTAAGCTTCTGATCGTAAATTTCTGCACATAGTTTAAAAGAGCCTACAACGCTACTCGTCGTAATATCTGTAACAATCGAATTCCAAGTTTAGGCAGCTCTGTATTAAAAAAAATGGGATTGAGCTGAAATGATAGAATAAATTTGTTACGAAGTTGTTACGAAGTTGTTATGAAGTTTCTACATCTTTTTTTTTTCCTGTGAAACAATCGTTACCAATGAAATGTAATCGATTCAATGTTTTTTAAACAAATATTACAGCGGAAAAGTTAACGAAGTTACACAGTTGGAGAATATTCCATTGACAAACAAGAGGCAGCAAGTGGTCCCATCTGCCAACAGGAGATAGTGGTGTTCTAAAAACTCATTTTTAACTATGAATGACATGGCTTAGTTTGTTTTGTAAGTGAGAACATACACGTTTATACAGTAGTCAGAAAGTAATGAATATGTCAAAAAGTTATGTAGAAGACAAATTTTGTAGAATATGCCACACGATTTGGATATTTCTATAGCAACGAATGAGACGTCATCTATCCAATTATGTCTCTAGTCTACTATTCCACCGAGAAACTTTGCTTTTCCTACATTTACAATTGATTGACCCTTCAGTCCAACCTGTGTTAGGAATGAGTGACTTCCACCTAGGAAATAGCATAACCTAAGTCGTGTTATTATAAATTAATAAGATGTTAACCAGTTTGAAATGGGGACCTATGGTTTATTCATATTAGTAAAAGCATCCTCAAGATTATACCATTCAAGTTTATTGGAGTACCTTCTTCAAAAAGGACGATGGACAACTTGTCGCTAGTTTCCTCACTATCGTTTATGTAGAAAAGGAAGAGCGGAGGCAAAGGATTGACCTTTGCAGTACGCCTACATTTAAGAGGTCTGATAGCAAATTTTACATTCCAGCTCACTAGGTGGTTACTATCAAACTACCTCCATATTGTCGTAATTGTGCCACCATAACTTCAAATTTGACACGGTTGATAGTTTTGCTGATGTCCATAACAGTTGGAAAAGTCACTCCCAAAATCAAACCCATCAATAATATCTCATGTGTTTCCTAATAACGCAATTTCTATATTTTTGTAAGCCTGGAATCGATATCAATTTCTGCTGGTTGGGTTCTTTGATACAAAGGGATTATGCAATCTATTATAACCAACTCTTTCAATATCTTGGCATTGACGAGCATAAATATTGTTTTGTGAATTGCTTTTGATTTTTTTTGGCGACTTTGAGTGCATCGGAAAAGAAGCCTATCTGAATTGATTTATTGATAACTTGGGTCAATAAAATTAAATAACAACAGAGGTTGCAGTAATCACATTGGTTGAATATTTATTCAACCAATGATGCTACTATTTTGTAAACCATTAATGATAAATATCAACCCTCTCTTGATATTCCACTAAATTGTTTTATATCTTAATTGTGCATAGGTTACATTTCCTGTTAACTTCTTAGTTCAAATATGTCACATTTCATGTTAATTAGATATTATTCAAATTTATAATATTTGGGTTGAACATTACCTGAGTAAATGTAATGAAAAAGTACACGTTGGGCTTTCTCTGCTAACAACTCTTTGTACCGATCAATCAACTACCAGAGCTGGTCACATTTTTTCCGAAGATCAATAGTTCCATGGAAGCCTTGTATTTCGTATTGACCATTTGCACAGTAGGAGAATGTCATGTAATTTTGTTCACCGCTTGGTATGATATTAATTATCATTTTGACACTGCACTTATTTGTAAGGTAATCTTAAGAATAGTTAGGCAGTAAATGTTGTTTCCTCAACGGCTCACCCTGACAAAGACGTCCCTACAAACATGGCCGACAACGGCCAAAACAGAGCTACATTTCCGATGCTGCTGTGCCGTGTGCTAAGCATTATTCTGGGGGGGGGGTCTAATTTCGTTCCAGAAAAACTGGTGACGGATGGTGTCTTGCCGACACTAGTAATTGCCTCCCAACATCAAATGCCGATAGTTGACGACATTGATACGAGGCCAGCGTACGTCGTACACCAGCGTACGTCGTACACCGCGTTTTAAATGCCGTTCTCCCGTAGTTCCAACGTTTTACTGGAACGACTTATCACCTGAGAACAGCGATATTTCCAAAACTTGGTCTACCTAGCATTACACCTAAATCAATTTCAAGATCTTGAATCATTATAAAATGCCCTCACTAACAATTTTAGAGACTGCGGTTTCCCCAGTTTCATCCTGTGACTTCCTGCCGATGGGCGAGCCATAGAGTAATATATTTCCGCTTCAAAAATATGAGGGAAATATGAAAAATTATCTATAGCACAATTGCGAATTCCAGTATGTAGATCGTGTACGTTTTTTGATACTCAGTCGTATTTTGAGTTCCGAGTCAATTTTATTTCCCTTCCATGTGGATCGTTGATGAACTCTTAACGAGTGGATAATTCAATACTGCTAGGCCAAAAACTCGAATACCTTCATAAAGGCACAGTCGTTCGTGAACGTTCAACAAGCCAAAGCTTGTTTAGAAGAGTTGTCAGGTTATCACTATTCCTATAATTTCCTGCGTAGGCGACCTTTGCGGTAATGTTAGTGTTCCGTTGAAGGCCTGAGAATAGTGTTTGTTTGCACTGTCCCAATATGGTAAGCAGACTTAAAGTCGATTTGTTTTTTCTATCGAATTTGAGACATGTATATGTACCATTCAGTTTGAAACATCGCCCTTGAAGATGGTGCCTTAAGCTATTTTGCGATCAAGCAAAAACCCCAGATTTATGACAATTGCTTGTATCAAAAGCGATTTGACGCCCATACAGTCAACGACAAAATATGTTGGGAATACACTTTTTGTTTGAGTTTGATCCCAGGATAATGCAGTTCCAGTTCTTGTATCAATTTGAAGCGCTGTTGAACCATACCAATCATTTATGTGGGTCAACGCTGTTTCTGAATCCTTCTTCAGCTCTTTTCCTTTGTTTGTTGGTCTAACCAACAACAATTCAACATTATCTTAGTATAATAGCATGCTGGCGTGGTGGTTAGGGTTTCCACTGTTAAAGAAGTTAATAATCAGAAGGAAAAGAACCATTCCCGAAAATCGGGAATTTTCACGACAGACAAAAATCTGATTCCAAAGCACTCGAATCAGAGGGTCGTTCGTGGTTCGGATGTCAAGTTGCAAGTTTTTTTTCAATGTGATGTCGCGATGTTCCCTGTCAAAGGCTTTATAGAGGTCCAGTAGCATTATAGATTTGTATACAAGTTCGACGATTTTTAGTAGTCCCTCATCAGCCGAGATCGTCCGTCTATATATGCAAAATGACAGTCAATGATAATGTTTGAGTTCTGAAGGGTTGACGTGCTTGTGGGCCGGTGAGTTGATGGTCATTTAACTCCCATTTTTTACGTAAAGACCTGTTGAGCGCATGTTTAACAATTTCAGTAAAGTATTTATTGCAATGCATATGATGCGGAGCAGCTGTAGATATGGCAGAACACTACACCATCATCCCCACAGGAATGTATGCTTGTCGAATATAAAATAGAAGATGAGATATCTTACCTGCTTGCTGGGCAGGACGATCACATTTTCTTCTTGGGTAACGACCGTTATAAAGAGAAGTGTGAACCAAGTTCAACGTTGCATCACAACTTTGCACGCAGTCGAAGAAGTTTTGTTATGTTCGTTTATAATCTCTTTGTACATGAATTTTCTATCGATAGCTAAAAAGTAATCTATATATACATATGTGTCTACAGTTTCAGTACACGTTTCTTACGAAGCTTGAAAACCTTTCGTATAACATGTAATATATGAGATTCGGGGCTCTTTGTGTCGTTGTTTTTAATTATTGAATAATCTCTCAGTCTTCGATGAGGGTTTTTTGGGTTGTCGATTTATTGATTGAGGTCAAGAGTTATCCAGCTGAAAATAGGCGCGGCAATTTCTTCATTACTATTGCTGCTAGCATGTTATGAGCCGTGGAAAATATTCAAAATAAAATTACATATTTAATATTCACAATTTTTTATTAGATTGTAAAACTTTTGTACTCTGTTCCAGAATTCTAGTTTCAGTGAATCTATGAGCTTTTCTTGGTTTTATATGCCATGACCACTGGTTTTCGTTTCCCTTCACGTACAGTGAGCAGGGAGCAACTTTCATCTCGGCCAGTAAGTGATTCCCAATAGTTTGTGCTTAGACAGGACAAACGATCCAGCATTCGTTATTAAAAGATCAAGCAATGAGCTGCAGTCTTCTCAGATTCTAGTTGGCGTCTCGAGCTGTTATTGTTTCAGCCTTCAAATTATCAGCCCTAATTTTTTTTTTTATTGTCAATGACGTCTTTTAGGAGGTAAATGTTCTTATACAGATTACTGCTGTCTGTATATTAGATTCCGTAGTGCTGAACGACTGGTTGCTGGCTTTGGGTGCCCATGCTGCTCCGACAATGAATGATTTTGTTTTTCCTGCTTGGACGGCCATCCACACATTGTAAGTCGTCTTCATTTCCAACTGTGTTCAATATGATGGTGGTGTACTCATTTTTAACATAGGTACTGGTATCACCACCTCCTATATCGCGGTCTTCTCTAAACAGTTCATACCCAACAATCCCAACAATACCACGAGTAATCTCATGACCACGAGTCATGAGATGACTCGTGATAATCTTTTTGATGGACAAAATATGACTTAAAATTATAATACACATTTCATATAAGGTACAATATTATCGAGTAGCTAACAAATAAGTACAACATTGAGCTTCCTACAAAAATCTCAGCGACAAGATTTTATTTTTTATTTGTGTCACTTTCATGCAGATGGTCGAGATGAAATGTGAGAAGGTGTTTGAAAGGTGGTTCACCTCTACCATTGTTACACAACGAAGAATACGTTCAGGTAACGAAACACAAAATAAAGTACCCGAGCAAATCTTCGTATTAGATATCAAGTCTAACAATTGTGCTCGGACTTACTTGCAGCTACAAGATGTAGTATTAGTCTGACTTTGAGTTAAACACTGCAAACTTATGATGAGCAAATAAAAACTGGATGTGTAGTAACGCGCCTGTGACAATATAAGCAATCAACACCATTTACAATTCATATATACATCTATAAAC
>SDVV010021043.1:0-13202 GCA_016164225.1 Gammarus roeselii | reverse complement strand
ATACCTAGACTTCCAAAAAGCCTTCAACATGGTGTTGCACAGGAGACTGTTACACAAAGTCTCTGAGCTCGGCATCTATGGCATAGTACTTCGCTCGATGCAAGCCTGGCTAACGGGACGCAAGCCAAGAGTCAGCATCGGCCAGGCTTTGTCCGAGTGGGCCCCCGTTACTTCAGGGGTGCCCCGGGTCAGTGTCCTGGGTCATATCCTCTTCCTCATCTATTTTAACGACATGGATACGACGCTTCTTTCCAAGGTATCGAAATTTGCCGATGACACAAAGCTCTGCCATGTAGCATGGAGAGAGGGAGACAGAGTTGAGATTCAACAAGTTCTCGAAAAACTCGTCTAATGTTCGGAAGCGTGGCAGATGCCCTTCAATGTTGCAAAATGTACAGTTATCCCCGTGGGATGTCGCAATGCCAACTTCAACCACACGATGACAGGAAGCGATCTTGCAACTGTTGACCAGCAGAGAGACTTGGGTGTCCTTATCTCGAAAGATATGAAATGGAACGCGCAGTTCAAAGAAAGTTACAAGATAGCAGTCCAATTCTAGTCTCCACACATGAGGGGGGACATAGTCAAACTGGAACGAATCCAGCATCGTGCAACTAAGCTCATCCCGCAGCTACGCCACCACAGCTACGAGGATAGGCTTAAAGAGCTTGGCCTCATCACCCTTGAGCAACGAAGGCCGAGAAGCCAGCTCATTGACACCTTCTAATACCTGAAGGGATTGAACAACGTGAGTCCTGTTGGCCTCTTCGACGGGGACCACAACATTTGTACCCGAAACAACGGGGCAAAACTTGTGGAAAAACGTTTCGCAACGACTATAGAGCAACACTTTTTCCCAATCACAATCTCACGGGTTTGGAACAACTTACCAGCTGCGGCAGTTAGCTCTGAATCCGTGAATGCGTTCAAAAACGCGCTTGACAAGCACTGGGCTACGTCACTCGTTTAACTCGGGAACAACAAGGCTTTTCCCAAAAGCTGTCGAGATTATAATTATAGGGATAGAGGGAAGGAGCATGACACAGCTCTCTTCACAATTCAAAATATTAATACTGATAAATCCATTTATATTAACAAGTATAGCATGTCGCTGGTAGTAGTTCTTAATTATCACTCATAATTTCATTTTCAGTAACAATGTCATGATTGCTATTGCTGACCAACTCAAGCGAATGAAAAAATCCATATCGGAACGGAACGCTTTCTACCATTAACATTGCAAGTATAGCAGAAGGACAATATTTTGAGAACGATCATTCCAGGAATTCACCGAGTGAGAGGTGTTACGGTGACTCTGTGTAACGGTACTCGCATTCACCCACCTCGCTAGCCTACGAGGCCCGTCTGCTGTCCTAACGGGAGAAGCGGATGCAAGGACTATGGTATCCTGAAATTCGACACCGCCCAAGAGGAGGGCTTGCTCAACTCGATGCGGCGGTAAAGACTTGGAGGGATACCATACATTTTTACTCTTTATTTTTATTATTCTTATGCGGTACACTGCCAGCATTCACCACCACAACCCATGATATACGAAAATCGAACCCGCTCTAAGAGGAGAGCTCCTGCTCAACTCTGTGATACGGTCTAGATTCGACGGGTATCACCCCTTGCTGAGGCAATGAATATCTTCCAACGGAGAGACCCTGCCGACGCAATGGTATTTTTATCCTTACTTTTCTACCCTCCCTGTCGGGAGATAAAAGAAAGGAGAGAAATGGGGATGAAAACATCCATCTGTTGAATCAGTGAGTACCTTTCTATGGAAAGACACTGTCTACACGATGCTACTATCTTTTTTTCCTCTTCTTGTCTTCATGTCAGTAAGGAAAAATAAAGAAATACTTGATATTAAATAATACTGAAGCAGTTATACCACCGCCGGTTACATCTCTTGGAGGTGTCCCTCTGACATCTCACTTGAAACATATAAAGCCCCACAGGCACCTCAGTGGAAATATATATGGATCTTAGAGATGTCCTTCTGGCATCCCCTCCTAAATTATGAAAAAAATAGTGCACTAAATGCACCTGCCCCTCCGGCATCTTACCTTTAAATTGACCCATCCGTACATTTTGAATGAACTAACCGTCGTCTTTCTCTCCTGTAGAACAGATCCATGAGTGACCCTGTTGCAGCATGGTTGTAGAGAAGCACTCACAAACTAACCCATTCCTCACAGATGTCCGAGCCAATACCGGTTGATTGCCTTCTTTGGATTTAAATCTGTGGTATCTGTTCATGCCTTTTTGGAGCAAATCTTGCGATAATTGATCAAAAGATAAAAACCTTTGTTTCCTCTTGACTTGACATAACCTACAAATTTAAATACTCGTGCCATTCATGGACTGAAACTTGCATTAATACCTATTTTTCAAATTTTGAATTACTCGTGTTTCTTTTGATTAAACTCAGGAGTTGCCACGAGCAACTCTTTCCTAGGAGATGTCACTCTGACGTCTCACTTTGAAGTGCGTCAGCCTCCAAGGACTCCGCAATAATAACAATTTTTTCAAATTTCTGACAACTCGTGCTGCCTTCGCCTGGCAGCACGCACCGGTTACCTAGTGAAATAATATTTGTTAGATGACCCGCTGGCATCTCACCTGAAATATTCAATAAATTTGAAAAATTTGTATCATTTTGACTGAACTCAGGAGTTGCCAAGTGCAAGTTTTTTTAGGAGATGCCCTTCTGACATCTCACTTGAAATGCTCTTGTAGGACCAATCACACGTGTTCAGAGACTTACTCTACTGAACACTAGGGAGAACCACTCTCAGGAAACTGAGCGTGGAGCTCTCCTACATTTGCACGTATCAAAATTTCACGACATTTTTGAAAATTCCGACCTAGACTCTAGACCAGTCAAGGGCAGGTCTATGTCACTGCGACGTCTCACCTTAAAGTGCAACGTCTCACCTTGAAGTGCAACTGCCTTCAAAGAACCGCTTGCGTACAGAAGACTTGATCTTTTGAGCACATGGGGGAGGACCACTTCCCGGGCAACTGAGTGTGATGCTCACCTAAATGTGCACATACATGTCGAAATGTAATTCCCATATGCTCCTCTGGAAGTAGACTCAATATTTAGTTGGAGCCCGTCTGACCTAACCTCTGGGGCAAGCCGACAGGCATGCGCTCGAGGAAAAGTGTAAGTCCGCTGAGCGTATGGGCCTGGCCGTCTCTGCTCGACCGCCAAAGATGCGACCGCCTGGAATCTAAATACTTCTATTCGCTTCTTGTTAGCCCCGTTCCTGAACAAGTCAACCTGACTCTCGACCTTCTCTTCTTGGGGGCTGGAATACTCCGGGTAGTAGTGGGGTGGTTGTAGTAGGTAGTGGTGACAGTAGCGGTGGTTCTTCTCCTTTCTGTCTTCACAATCTCCCTTTTTCTGTATGTGTGCGGGAATTTCTAAAGCCTCGTTGACTATCCCCCACTCTTCTTTCACTTCTTTCAAAGTAAACACTCGACATGAGACCTCGAGCTCGTTTGTTTTCCTTACTCTAATCTAATCTAATCTAATCTAATTTAATCTAATGTCTCGGCGATGCACCAGTAATGTCGCGTCGATGCACCAGTAATGCTTCGTTGATGCACCAGTAATGTCTTGTCGATGCACCAGTAATGCTTCGTCGATGCACCAGTAATGTCTCGTCGATGCACCAGTAATGCTTTGTCGATGCACCAGTAATGTCTCGTCGATGTACCATTAATGCTTCGTCGATGCAGTAATGTCTCGTCGATGCACCAGTAATGTTTCATCGATGCACCAGTGATGTTTCGTCAATGCACCAGTAATGTCTCGTCGATGCACCAGTAATGCTTCGTCGACACATCAGTAATTAATGTTTCGTCGATGCCCCAGTAATGTCACGTCAATGCACCAATAATGTTTCGTCGACGCATCAGTGATGAATGTTTCGTCGATGCCCCAGTAATGTCTCGTCAATGCACCAATAATGTTTCGTCGACGCATCAGTAATGAATGTTTCGTCGATGCACCAGTAATGTCTCGTCGATGCACCAACAATGCTTCGTCGACGCATCAGCAATGAATGTTTCATCAATGCACCAGTAATATCTCGTCGATGCACCAGTAATGCTTCGTCGACGCATCAGTAATGAATGTTTCGTCGATGCACCAGTAATGTCTTGTCGATGCACCAGCATTGCTTCGTCGACGCATCAGTAATGAATGTTTCGCCGATGCACCAGTAATGCTTCGTCGATGCACCAGTAATGTCTCGTCGATGCACCAGTAATGTTCCGTCGATGCAGCAGTAATGCTCCGTCGATGCAGCAGTAATGCTCCGTCGACGCATCAGTACTGAATGTTCCGTCGATGCGCAAGTATTGCTTCGTCGACGCATCAGTAATGAATGTTTCGTCGGTGCACAAGTGATGCTTCGACGATGCACCAGTAATGTCTCGTCGATGCACCAGTATTGCTTCGTCGACGCATCAGTAGTGAATGTTTCGTCGATGCACCAGTAATGCTCCGTCGATGCAGCAGTAATGCTTCATCGATGTACCAGTAATGCTTCGTCGATGCAGCAGTAATGTCTCGTCGATGCACCAGTATTGCTTCGTCGACGCATCAGTAATGAATGTCCCGTCGATGCACCAGTAATGTCTCATCGATGCACCAGTATTGCTTCATCGACGCATCAGTAATGAATGCTTCATTGATGCACCAGTAATGCATCGTCGATGCATCAATAATAATGTCTCGTCGATGCACCAGTAATGCTTCGTCGATGCACCAGTAATGCTCCGTCGATGCATCAGTAATGTCTCGTCGATGCACCAGTAATGTCTCATCGATGCACCAGTAATGCTTCGTCGACGCATCAGTAATCTTTCGTCGATGCAACAGTAATGTCTCGTCGATGCACCAGTATTGCTTCGTCGACGCATCAGTAGTGAATGTCTCGTCGATGCACCAGTAATGCTCCGTCGATGCAGCAGTAATATCGAATTCATCGAAGAAGGCGGAGTCGTGGTAGGTCGCTGTATTAAACTAACGACTTTCGTGCGTCGTGTGTGATACGAGAGTAGGAAAAAATTATTCCAACAGCTTCTATGTCAACTGAGGGGAAGGGGGTTGAATATGTATGAATATATATTGTTATACCATCTGCATATGTATCACATTTATGACCACTTTCATTAGATTTAACGATCCTATTCCAGTCTAACAAGGGAAGATTCTCATTGGCCGATGCGCTAAGGATTGGACCAGTAGTACACGTCATCACCGGATTGTAACAGAAGATTATACGAGCGTCTCCAAACATTGAATAAATTTATTAAAGACTGTATAAAATAAAGTTATAATTTGATTATCGAATCCTCCCCCACCCATCGTTGTTGCAATCGTGTCATCGACTTGTCGCCTGTCATTAGACCACGTCAAGTCGAGAAGTGTGCTGGGCTACGTCGCAGCCGGTGCTGGGTCACCATTTGGACCAGACCACTTCAGTGGAGTTCGTAAGACCAGTAACAAAATGTGAGTTTTGTGGTAGCTCAATGTTATCATGGATCAGAAGACAAGATCAGGAGAAGGAAATGCAGGTAAAGTAATAACTAATATGTGATATTTCATTATTGAATACCGATCATTTTACACCTACAGGAGAGCGGAACGAATTTTCAACCTCCCACGCGTAAAGGTATCAATGCCATTGTAGGACCCAGCGGCGTCCATTGAGTTATTTAACGTTGATAATACCGATAATATTCACCTTACATGAACCGCTCTGCGCATTCATATTCCAACGGACCAGAGAATAAAAAAATACACTTGAAGACAAACGTCTAATTTAGCCGTTATTGTTTTGAACCACACATGTAGCCTGAGGCCTCCGTGGCCGAGTGGTTACCGTGTCCGACTGCAGTGTCAACCTCTGCTGCTGCATGTTGCCAGTTCGGTTTTTGTCATGGACACGGCGGTCCTGTGGTGGGGAGGGGGGGGGGGCTGGGCGCCTTCTCCCTCTGTATCAGCCTAACTTAGCCGCCCTCCAAATTAGAAAAACAGCTGTATGCCAATCCATACATACATACATGTAGCTTATCGAGGCAATCACTTCTCAATCTAAGATACTTGAGTGAAAGGAAGATACGAAATAACACAGTCACGTTGGTAAAAGCCCTTCACAGCTGCGTTCAGATGGTCAAAAAACTATCGAATCGTTTTTAAAGGGAACGTTGCGTCGTCGTTTATGTACTTTTTGGTGACAAGAAATGAGGAAGCATCGCTTGTGCGTGTCGTACACAAACAATTGTGTCAAACACTTACTATTGCGTCGCACATAAAGCATCGCGTCGTACGCAAACTATTATGTCGTACCTAAACTACGTATATTCAAATGACTTTAGGAACGTGTTTCCTCAATTTGCACGATTTGCATGCATACCTGGAGACGCTGTCAATGCAGAGTATTTCGCTGTTTGAGCGGCGGTTGATACATATCAATTTCACTCACTTGTACTGTACTAGAAACAGTACAAGACATAGTACAAGATACATTACTTGATAGAGTACTAGAAATAGAATTAGTTGCAGTACTAGACACGACTAAATACTGTACTAGATGCAGTACTAGATACGGTACTAAAAAGTGCTAGATACAGTACTAGTTACAGTTCTAGATACTGTACATGACCTTGAACATGATTCATTACCCGATAGAGTACTTGATAAAGTACTAGACATAGTTCTAGATACAGAAGTAGATACAGTACTAGATGCCATACTGACAACAGTACAACATACAGTAATAGATGCAGAACTAGATACCATACTAGAGACAGTACTAGATACAAAATTAAATACATTATCAGATACAGTATTAGATACAGTACTAGATACATTACTGGATACAGTACTAGATACAGTACTGGATACAGTACTAGATACAGTACTCCAGAGCTGATTTGCACAGCGTAGACGCCTCCAGGGCCGTTTTGCATAGAGCAGACGGCTCTAATGCTAGATGCACTGAAGACGAAACAGTGCTAGATGCAGTTCTAGATACAGTACTAGATGCAGTACTTGATACACTTTCCGTTAGCTTTGATCTCATCATCCTTGCACAAATCGGACGTGTTGATGACATGATGTATCTAGATACCGCATCCAGTCCAACACTTCTAACAGCCAAATAATGCTCGGCAGGATTGCAATGTTTTGTATTGTGCTCGAAAATTTACCGTTCATGCCATTACTTGGTTTATGGCAGCTAAGAAAATACTACGCATATCCATAGGACGCTCGTGGTTGAAATAGCCTTGTTTCTGATTCTTCTGTTTCGACAGCAAATATGACATTAATTTCATTTTTTTCCCTGGAGATTCATCATAGTTTCATGCCATATGTTGGATCAAAAATTCTGAAGCGTTTTCATCACCCACCTAATATTCTCCAAACAGAATAATTAATTGAATAGTGCTTGTTGTAATAAAAATTCAAAGAATAAAATGAGTTCGTGAGCTGTTCGTTAATAACTCAATAACACACCTCATATGGGATATCGTAATGTCAGAATTACACGATTGGATATCAATTTTATTGTATTCATTTGTGATTGTTTCATCTTCTATTTCGAAAAACATGCTGCTCAGCTGCGTCGCTGCACGCAGCTCCAATTAATCTTCTGAGTTATTCCTCATGCCGAGGTGTGACGTCATGTCGTGTATTATTTGTAATAGCTCAGCACTCATTGACTGCGATAACGAATGGACGAAGAAGCTGTGGAGCATCACACATGTAAGGTAGAGGGATCATAAGATACTGTCTGTACACTAGATACCTCGCCCTTGAAAAACATTGTTTCATTACACAGTGGGTCTAATGTTTCTTATTAGTGACCCTTCGTCTTGCGATGACCCTTAGAGAAGTAACATGCTGTGGCTTACGGTAAGTAACAACATTTTCCAGAGTGCGTTTTGTAAAGGAAAGTTGTTCCATTTACACCGACTCCAGAGCACAAAAAAAAAAATTGCCAATGTAATACAATCTTGTCCCATTTCTGTGCGTCGTAGATACTAAAAATGTATCAGTCTTCTTTGGTCGGACAATGACGACACATGAGTCCATCACTTCCAATTCACTTCTTGAATTTTAGTTGTCAATGGATCATACACTATCCTAGTACTCTTCCACTGAATCGATATGTTCTCTCTTCAAGGTTAATGATATATAGTATTTTAGTTCGGAGATGAGCCCATTAATCTAATATTCTAAAGATACTATTTGCCTATCGTTATGGTAGCCCCGTAGCGGAGGATTAAAAATCGTGATACCGTTACCCTTTGAGTGTAATAAAGGCGGAACGAAGGGGCTAGGAATCCCTTCCTCTATAAACTCCTCTCTCAAGGACGACCAGACGAGAGGGAGAAGAGAGGCTGTTGTGTGGGTCGCTGAATGTGCGTGGTTGTAGTACGAATGAAGCAATGAGGAGAGAGATTGGTGAGATGTTTGTGAGGAAGAAGTTTGATGCGTTGGCGCTGAGCGAGACGAAGGTGAAAGGTTAGTGCGAATGTGTTTGGTGTGGTAAGTGAAAGAAAGTCGGGCGTGGAGGAAGGTTGTGCACTAGAAGGTGTGGTTTTAATTTTGAGTGATTGTTGCGCTAGTAGCGTTACCGAGTTGAAGGAGGTGTAATCACGATTGATGTGGGTGAAAGTTAAGTCATATAAAGAGCGTTTGTGAGTACTTGCAGACCTGGTAATGACAGAAGTGATGAGGAACGATTTTGGAATGACCGAAGTGAGTGTTGTTTTAATGGGTTTCAATGTTGTTGTGATGGGTGACATGAATGCATGAGTTGGAGATGTAGTGGTGGAGAATGTGTTTAGGAGGTATGGCGTTTCCGGTAGAAATGACAGTGGAGAAAACATGATGGGTCTGTTCATGGAGCAGGAGCTAGTAGCTGGAAACAGATTGTTCAAGAAGTGAGATACACATAATCATGACGTAGTAGGGGTGACCATCATGACACAGCAGGGGTAACCATCATAACGCAGCAGGGGTAACCATCATGACGCAGCAGGGGTAACCATCATGACGCAGCAGGGGTAACCATCATGACGCAGCAGGGGTAACCATCATGACGCAGCGGGGTAACCATCATGACGCAAGGGGTAAACCATCATAACGCAGCAGGGGTAACCATCATGACGCAGCAGGGGTAACCATCATGACGCAGCAGGGGTAACCATCATGACGCAGCATGGGTAACCATCATGACGCAGCAGGGGTAACCATCATGACGCATCATGGGTAAACCAGTCACACTGTCGGGCCCTACTGCTGACACTGACCTCAGACCGCACGCATGACCCAGAGTGTGTTGGGGGACTTCCAACCGGACCCTCTAGCGCAAAAGAACTAAGTTGTTTGTGCGCGAGTGTATGAGAGGAGCATGAGGAGCGCCTTGCCGTCGGCAACCCCCTTCCTAGGGGATTCAGCCAAGTGTCTACATCTTTATCTGTTAATTAAAAGTGTCTGCACATCTCTAATCTCTACACATCTATTCTTCATGATTTTGATGTGATATTTACGAATCTCAATCATGCTCATCACGTTAACCGTAAACAAAAAGAAATGCGGTATCCTTACTTCAATCACAATCCAATCAAATGACATTATAAGCCCATGATCTTTTCGACACAAAAAATACCTGCGTGTCTGCGTCCCTTTCCCCACACCGATCCGTGTACGTGTGTGTGTCTCTGACCTTTGGATGTGTCCCACCCTTCTATGTTTATCAGACTCTTGAATATCTCTTCGAGGCCCTACCATTATTCTGCAGCCCGGGCATTAGCACAGGACCCGGATAAATATTGTCAGGCTGTGAAGTGGTTAAAAAAACCGAACACTGTCTTGGAAACTCCAAAATATGTTTATGACAAATGTAAGGTTTCTCCGGATTCGCTGTGTGCGGATCTCCCAGCTATTTCCTTCAGAATCATGATTGTGTTGAAATAAACCTTCCTATCTTATTCCCAACTACCAGCTCTTAACAACATAAATATGCGTTCGGGATGCACCATTTATTTATTTATGCTCGGTTGATGGCGCTGATCAACTGTCATAACCCGATCCAGGGAGTCAAAATGCGGTCCGCGGTTCAAAAAACCGTCTGCGGTGAGGTGGAAAATTGTCCTGCATGTATTATAGATAATGCTTCGATTAATCTCTACAATAGGGTGATTAATTTAGAAGAATACAAATAATTTATGTATCAATCATTGGTGTATTGTAATTTATAATATGATTGTTCTTGTGGCGAACGCCGACACTTCATTCTCTATACGCATTACGATCGTAACGACCTTCATCCAAAGCACAACGTCACTGCATGAGCCTATGCAAAGTGATAACTACAAAGAGTTTCAATCAGGTCCACGATCGCATTATATCAAATGTATTTAATTTCTTAAGTGTGGTTTTTGAAATCGTTAAGCCCCGGACTTTTTCTCTGTGAATCACGAGATAAGGTAAACTGATCAATAATAACAGAACAGGCTTAACAAATATCAGACCGTATTTTGGGAGGACAACACTTCAATCAAACATCAGTTTGTGAAATAACTGCTAGGCAAAGCTGCTTAGAGACTTTTAACATCAGTGTCAATCAGGTTTGGTACCGATATTGTTTAACTCAACAATCTTAGTTGCTACCAATATTAACACATGTGCTCCTCAATCAATGAATTCGAATGTACACATTAAAAAAAAATCCCTCACACTTCCTCAGCCTATCATCAGCATGACACAGGAGTCGTGTTTTTACTCTCTCGTTTCAAGTAGTAACCACCCTCACCTTTCCCCCTCTCCGTCCTCTATTCATCAGCCCCAATTTACCATGGGAAACTGCGAGCGACACGGTCGTTGCAAGGCGTGGCGGGAAAACTAAAGAAAGTGTGAAATTTCCCGTTGAAAAATGTTTACCATGACTTTGCATGAGATTGGCCGCCAGCCCCGCGTTCACGGAATACTAATTCGAAACAAATCCCGTTCATGTTTCAAAGTTGCATTGCAAGGTCTGTTCAGTTTTATTTGCGTGGAAAATGCAATTCATATAGCAGTGTTAGTGTACCCTGCATTTAGCAACCTCAAACGAACAGCTTCGACTGAAAATATGCGTTTTTTTTAAGTGTCACTTAAGAGTTCTTCAGTGATTGAAAGCGAAATTTGTGAACAACGCAACCTTCCATCCAACAAGAAAACTCAAAGTATGTTTTGCCTTCAGTATTGGTTTATATAGAAGCAAAATAATTAACAGTACAATCTCCATAATAATCGAACTAGCATTAGTTGAAATGTTCGATTCCCACGTTCACTACTCCCATTCTAGTTGACTGGTCATAGGCCCAATGCGCCGGTATAGTGTTAAGTAACGGTACATATGTATTTTCCAAGCGTCGTATAATTACCAATTCGTCCTTGTTCTATTAGGAGACTACAGAGATATGTTAGCAAATATATGCTTCATCACGCACTTGAACAAAGATATGAAAGGGCAAAAATATTAGATTTCTTAAATGATAAGCACGACGCGTTTCAATTAGTATGATTAAAAGTTCCTGCATAGTATTTACTGATCTTGGAAAGCGTATGCAAAAAGTTTTGTGAAGAATTGGTTAAAGAAATGAGACATAGCCTTCTCTATCGCAAGCACGTGACTTAAATGAACCATAATTATCGCTTCTCAGTGAGAGGTGCCTCTTAATTCTGCCAGCACAGGAATCAAGGTCTAATGTCCCCTAACAGTACACAGGCAGCTGGTCAGAAAAAGTGTTGTTTGAAGAGATTGTGTCTCAGTGACTCGATGGCTTATGTCTAATTCTTTGGTTTACTGTAGTGAAATGCAGCGTGCTGTGCGTACATATTGTGGGATGAGATCATTTGTTCATTAGATAGACATGAAAGATCTCTCATGCATGCCGCTCTGTTGTGGTGTATTGGTTTAGTTGTGCACGATGTGCATCTTGCTAATGAAGATGACCTCTCGTACTCTTGGTGCGAGGGTAAGCGACCAAGCGGAAAGGAGTTGTTGAAATGCTCAGCGCCCTCTTACGTCTGTTGAGTTACACACCAAGCAGTGTGATGTTGGCATCTCTCTGCCCAGTGTTACTAGTTCTTCACCCACCAGAATTAGCAGTGATTTGCACATTTTTAATTCCCATTTTATTCATCAGATACAACCAAACCGAAATCAAAATTTAGTTTTTCTCCAGCTCAGAATTGTTAGTTTTATATGGAGATGTATTTTTTCCTCTCCCTCCTCCTCCCTTCCCCTCCATCCTCCTCCCCCTTCTTTCCCTCCCTCTCTCCTACTCTTCTCCCTCCTCTTCCTCCTCCCTCCTCCTCCCCCTCCCTCCTTCTCCTCCTTCCCTCCTCACCCTTCCCCTTCTCATCCTCCTTCCTCCTCCTCCTCCCCTGCCTCCTCCCCCTCTTTCCTCTTTTTTTTATCTCGCTCTAGTGTTTTCAGTTTATAATTTTTTTTTATAGTTTTTTCATGTGTGTGTTCGCTCTAACTACTGCAGTAAATAGAAAAATGCTTTATTCAGCTTTACTTGATTTAACTTTAATCCTCAGAATTCGGAAGTCACCAAAAAGTGTTATCAACTATTTAAAGTTATGTCATGGCGATACGAGGTACTGACTGCTACGAAAATGGGGAAATAGCTTGAAGAAATCGACGAAAGTCGATCTGGATGATGAGTTCCTGGGCTCTCTAAAGACCCGTAATGTCGCCTAAATAATTTATGTGATTTAAACTGTAACTGTGCATGTGTACACATTGATGTGTGCATGTGTACACATCGATGTGTGCATGTGTACACATCGATGTGTGCATGTGTTCACATCGATGTGTGCATGTGTACACATCGATGTGTGCATGTGTACACATCGATGAATGCATGTGTACACAGCGATGTGTGCATGTGTACACATCGATGTGTGCATGTGTACACATCGATGTGTGCACGTGTACACATCGATGTGTGCATGTGTACACATCGATGTGTGTATGTGTACACATCGATGTGTGCAAGTGTACACATCGATGCGTGCATGTGTACACATCGATGTGTGCATGTGTACACATCGATGTGTGCATGTGTACACATCGATGTGTGCATGTGTACACATCGATGTGTGCATGTGT
>SDVV010021042.1:0-13202 GCA_016164225.1 Gammarus roeselii | reverse complement strand
TTCCACCAACCTTGGATTCGATCCAAACACCTTGGAAATATTATGTTTAATTCCTAGGTTAGGGTCGATAAGAAGCGTTTTCTAGGGTTTCGGAGACCCTTATTCTTCCCAGTTATTTCGAAGTCCCCCCGTCATCCGTCCTTGCGATCTTCTGCTACGCAATGCATCCAATTTGAAGCCTATCTCAATTGCGCAGTTCCCTTGTTTGTCATCGTGTTCCGTCAATTCATCCATTCTCGACAAGCCATGTCGAAGAGCATCATTAACTGTACATTGTGCAGGGATAAAATAAATTATCAATTGGTAAGAACCTTTTATTAAATCTCTCCTTAGTTTTTGTCGATATTCAATGTACAAAAATAATAGACTGTAGACACTAAGTATAATTTATAATAAATCCGTATATTAAATATTCAAATGCATTGGATGCACTATAATGTTGATGTTCAGTATACTGTCATAAATGTTTAAAATTATTTCAAATTAAAGCGAGCATAATTTCTTCCGAATGTCATTAATTGCAGGGGAAGAGCCCTAACATATTATATTGTTACAAGAAATAGTTCCCTACAATTCCCAATTATCCAATTGACTACGTTTACGTTTGTTTAGGAGTTAACCACATGCATTTAAACTGGACTATCACTGCGTCGTTGCGGTGAAAGAAAACACGCGAGTAACTGCATCACTTAATATTAAGATGGCACTACTTATACCAAATGCCGCCCACTCCAAAAAGGAAGAACGTACATTTTTTCTAGTGATGTTCTCTAAAATAAATCTACTGGCAGGTTTGCGTAGGGTGGACATGTTACTGTGATAACTTCTCAGCCTTGCTTCATTTCGTGCATCGGAATTATTTGCTATTCTATGATAATTTTTTTTCTAAGTTGTTGTTCTTCGTACGTGATACATACAAAGATGGTAGAAAATGAATGTCAGCAAATTAAAGGCTTCAACTGCCACACCTGAGTGATAAGCAGTTATTCAATTGACAACATTTATGTCAATTTGTGCGCTAAAAAAGACCGACGAAAAGAAAGAAAAAGTTAAATAGCGTCAATCAAAGATCGAGTCAACTGCAATGAGGCAATTTTACTGGCTTGCTTCAATAAATGATTAGTTTCTTAGACGCGACTCTTTAAAAAATCGAGTAAATTCCAGAGACCAAAATTAATGTTTTTTCATACGTCAATCAATCAGTGTCGAATGAGTGTCTTGTTTAATTAGTTCCTGACGAAGACTTTTCTTAGGGGCTGAAATATTGCACATTTTAATTTATCAAATTTTATAAAATGGTATTGAAGTTTTATTCAATAAATCTTGATTACCTTCCTATATGAGGTGAGTTAATATTATTCGCTAAAAGAAATGAATACATAGAAAATAATTTATGTCTGATTCGTAGCAATATGAATATCTATAATTGAGACCTAATTAAAAACAATTTTCAATGGGCTTGGCCGATGCTGGCAGGGAGGGAACCGTGTCCAGTCTTAGTTTCACTTGTCCAGTCTAAGTCCACTTCATTCGGCCAAAGAACGATGGAGTTTGAAGACCACAAACACACGTCACTAATGGAATGTTGCTTACACCCGTCACTAATGGAATGTTGATAACGCACGTCACTAATTTCATATTGTTAACACACGTCACTAATGTCATGTTGCTAACACACGTCACTAATGGAATGTTGCTAACCCACGTCACTAATGGAATGTTGCTAACCCACGTCACTAATGGAATGCTGCTAACACACGTCACTAATGGAATGTTGATAACACACGTCACTAATGTCATGTTGCTAACACACGTCACTAATGTCATGTTGCTAACACACGTCACTAATGTAATGTTGCTAACACACGTCACTAATGGAATGTTGCTAACACACGTCACTAATGGAATGTTGCTAAGTAGCTCTAGGACTAAGGAATGTAACAGAAAGGAGATCTAGAACTCTTGGAGCTTTAATTAGTTTACACTAGTTTATAACACTGTACAGACACTGATACACAAAAATGTTCAAGTTTCACGACAAAAAATAACACAGCGGACGGAAATATTGCGTATATTTTAAAAATACTTAGTTTTACAGTAACAACAACAATAACGGATAAAAATGTATATATTAAAGTTTTTTTATAATATAATATTTACATATAGTACGATCTGTACACAATAAGCGTTAATGGCATCAGAACTCTCTTAGACATTACATATGGCATTCAACACTGTACATACAGACCAACGCTGTATAGATAACCGATTCACTGGATATTTATATATTCCTCTGTATATTTATATATTTTTAGATCTTGTATCCTTAGCACCAAACGAAGTATAACATACGTATTGACCGTTCTTTAAATTTCCCAGAGTATAGCATGAAATTTTATTATGTTGAAATTGAATTATATGTATTGCATTCTATATTATATGAAGCGATGCATTCGGCCAAATGTTTCATAAGATTCAGGCGAGAGAAAATGATTTGTTACACCATTTTTCGACACCTATATTATTAATACTAACGGTCTAAAGTGCAATGTGTTTCAATCTATGTCTATTGCATTAATAAATAGTGAAGTCCTTTGAACAGACTGACAATTTGAAAAAAAAAATGTTAAGTTGGTTGAGTGTAAGAAAATAAAACCTTGTTAAGCAAGTTTTTGGTTGCGAATTCTTTTTATAGTCCAACTCGTAACAAAGAAAATGAAAGCTGACAGTTCAGACGTTCCAAGATAATATTTAAAATCCCAATATGCTGTGCTATCAAATAATGTTGTCAGAAGTAATCAGATTTAGGGAAAATGCAATAACATAATCCTATATTTTTGTAAAGAGTTCCTTTTAATATCCACGCACATGTTCACAAGCCGACCAATCAACATTGAAGCTGTGCGTCTGCATCTTTGTCCCACAATGCCAGCAGCCGCAATACTACGAGTGAGTGGCACATACATGTACCACAAAGGGTGCATCCTGTATGTATTTACTAACGCAGCAATGGCACTGCATGAGGCCGCGATAAGTTGAAATCGGATGCAGTGACGGATTGAGTCCTCTCAATTGGCAATCAACTGGAATTCCTAAATTGGTTACTGTGTTTTTAAATTCAACCTCATTGGCAACCAGCCTCCTAACTCCAGTGCTGAATCGACAGTATTACTTAAGGAATCTTTACTTCACTCCGAAGCTGAACGCTCTAAAAACCTTTCTCGGTAATTTGGAAGTATCTAACCACAAAAAAAGTGAATAAAATACATTTCTAAATTATACTGAGTTGCATAGTGAGGAATCATCAATAAAATTATGCTGTGCTAACCAGTGCCCCTGTGAGAAACCGCTTCCACAGCTGGTTTGCATCGAAGAATCTTCATATGCAATGACGGCTGACGTGACCTGGAAGAGCAACTCTGGCCAACGTGGTTGCATCAGTGCCTCTTCATATGCAATGACAGATGGTCTGACCTGGAGAATGACCGTTGGCACAGCTGGCACTTAAAGGGCTTCTGTCCCGTGTGTTTACGATAATGCCTCGTAAGCTCGTCAGAACGAGCGAATCTCCAGAGGCAGCCTTCCCACGTGCACTGGTAAGGCTTCTCGCCTGTGGAATGAGAAGGAGAGAAACGCTTAGAAGATTTCAGAGCTGAACACGTGCACTGGTATGGCTTCTTGCCTGTGGAATGAGAAGGAAAGAAACGTTTAGAAGATTTCAGAGCTGAACACGTGCACTGGTATGGCTTCTCGCCTGTGGAATGAGGAGAAATCTGTTTAAAAGAAGTTAGAGCTTCTACGTTCACTGGCATGGCTTCTCGCCTGTGGAATGAGGAGAAATCTGTTTAAAAGAAGTCAGAGCTTCCACGTTCACTGGTATGGTTCTCGCCTGTGGAACGAGGAGAAATCTGTTTAAAAGAAGTCAGAGCTTCCACGCTCACTGGTATGGCTTCTCCCCTGTGGAATGAGGAGAACTCTGTTTAAAAGAAGTCAGAGCTTCCACGTTCACTGGTATGGCTTCTCGCCTGTGGAATGAGGAGAAATCTGTTTAAAAGAAGTTAGAGCTTCTACGTTCACTGGCATGGCTTCTCGCCTGTGGAATGAGGAGAAATCTGTTTAAAAGAAGTCAGAGCTTCCACGTTCACTGGTATGGTTCTCGCCTGTGGAACGAGGAGAAATCTGTTTAAAAGAAGTCAGAGCTTCCACGCTCACTGGTATGGCTTCTCCCCTGTGGAATGAGGAGAACTCTGTTTAAAAGAAGTCAGAGCTTCCACGTTCACTGGTATGGCTTCTCGCCTGTGGAATGAGGAGAAATCTGTTTAAAAGAAGTTAGAGCTTCTACGTTCACTGGCATGGCTTCTCGCCTGTGGAATGAGGAGAAATCTGTTTAAAAGAAGTTAGAGCTTCCACGTTCACTGGTATGGCTTCTTACCTGTGGAACGAGGAGAAATCTGTTTAAAAGAAGTTAGAGCTTCCACGTTCACTGGTATGGCTTCTAGCCTAGGGAATGATAAGGAGATAAGTGTTAAAAAGAGGTCAGAGCTTCTCACAGACACTGGTGTGGTTTTTCGCCGGTGCAATAAGGAGATTATACGTGTTGAGAAGAGGTCAGAAATTCTCATGTACACTGGTATGGCTTCTCGCATGTGGAAGGAGAAGAGGTATGAAAACATTTCGGAGCTCGTCGCGTGCGCTAGTATGCCTTCTTGCCTGTGGAAGGGGTAAGGAAGAAGGGATGAAAATATTCAACAGCTTCTTACGATTACTTGTCTGGCTTATCATCGGTGAAAAGGGGAAATTTCACCTAACCCTGCAAAATTTTGAATAGTTTTGGATTGAATGGTATCTAAATAATGTTGACGATATTGTGAAGTTAACTTGTTATATTTGGAAATCCGATTGCAAATAAGATTGGATGTATTAAAAAAAAATTGCGACTGAAAATTCTGGAACAAGGATGAATTCGTATTCAATTTTTCCGAAAAATTAAGAATGAGACAAACTACTTTAGAATCGATAAATAAAATATAATACACGATGATGTTCTGTTTTATTTGTTGAGTAATCCTTTATTATATTGTTGTTTCACGGAAAACAAATTATGTTACAGTATTTTGCAAGTTTTCCATCTATTTACATAAATATTTTGTGGATCACGGTTTAGATGCATTTACCAACTGGTATCCAACAGTTGTTGACAGAATAGGGAAAACTTGCAAGTCAATTTAATCATGCAAGGTCGGCGGACTGCTGCTGACAACCGTACCTGTGGTAGCTACAAAATATTCGGACGGAATAGTCGTATACAACATCTATCACATCTCGTTAGTGCAGAATTATTTGGAGACGAGAGGTCCAAGCAAACTAAACACTATGCCAATTCCGAAAACATAGGTTTCCTACTACAGCAAAATAAGCTCGCTGACTCACCGGTGTGCGTTCTTTTATGAGCCTTGAGGTGAGAACTCTTCGTGTACACTTTGGTGCAGCCCACAAAGTCGCACTTATGCACCTTTCTTCTCCTGAGGGCGTCACTATAATCTGCGTGAGTGGGCGGGGGACGAGCAGAGGGGCGGGAACCCGTGGCTTGGGGGGTGGGGGGGCTGGGGGTAGACGAAGGGGGCGACGGTATGGCTGGAGGAGTTGAGGGAAGCATTGATGTGGATGCCGGAGAAGATGAGCCTCCAGGAAGTGGAATATTTTGCAGGCTGGTCGGGGTGGAGTGGGCCAGAGGTGGGGGAGGAGGGGAAGGGCTTTCGTCTAGTGTTCGGTGGTGTCCGTAGAGGGCTCTGCAGGCAAAAGACAACATGGTTTGTGACTACCCTGTAGGTACCAATAAAACAGTTAAACAGATGTATTGCTGAGGAGCGGCATCTCCTGCCGTCCAGAACATACTCTCATTAAATTGGAGGCTTGCTATCTCTTTAAAACTTCTCTGATCCGTACAGGGAAAAAATTGGAAATGAATCTGAAACTTTTTGACACTGAATGAATGGTCAATATAAGGTATTTTATCGCTCACAAGTGCTGCAAAATAAATAGTATCCTGAAGTGAGATTGTACTTACAGCGATGCCTCCCGAATGCGTTGCAGAGAGAAGAATGATGCCGCGCCTCCTCTGAAAGCGCTTTCTATTTGAAGATTTAACGGTTCAAGTCCTCCGAGGTGGGAATCTGTGAAATGAATCAAAAACAAAGGATTATTAATGAAAGATATCCTAAGTTTTCTCCAAAAGCAGACATCAAACGACGAGTAGCTTCTTCATATGAAATGACAATATGTGATGACTATTTTTGGGGAAGTCATGAAATAATTTTTCATTTCGCTTCTGCCGTGCGTCATAATAAAAATACAATGCTTACATTGCTATTATTCGACAGCATTATTCTCGTTTTGCCTCTGTTTTTCCCACTATGGTGGTGCCAGCATTTCTAACATTTTGAGCCTCTGAAGGGGATGGACTATAAGAAGAGCCCAATTCTTACCAGGATTGGCTGATGGGTCAAAGGACAGGGGCAATGCTAGACTTCCAGCGAATGGCCCTAAGTGAAGAGGGAAGGTATGGTGGGCTTGGTGCTCTTTCATGAAGTTCACCAAGGCCTCTTGGGTGATGTGAGGATGTAGGGCCGCCGCAGTGGTTGTTTGACTCGAAGGAACCTGCGATATGACTAGAGCCTCGCTTAAGCTTGGAGGAAGCATTCTCGGCACGGCAGATATCTTACTGTTTGTCATGGTAGAATTTAAAAATGTACTTTCTTTAATGTCGATTCCATTAGCCAGAGGAATGGGCAGCACAGAGGCTGCTGACGTTATGCTTGTTGAGGCTACTACCAGAGGTGAAGTCACTATGGACCCTGAGTAACTGGCTGGAGACGGGGATAGATTTTCGGACTTAAGTGGCGTCGTTTTCGCCGTCATCGATTGGTGTTCCGTTCCTCTACTTAGGAAAGAAGCGGTGGCGGCAGTGAACGGGGACAAGGATATTTGAGACGAACATGATGATAAGGATGAGGAGTTAGATGACGATACGGAAGTTTTTGGTGACTGATCTTGGCTCTTTGTGATTGCAGAGGTTACAACAGTGGGTGACACCGGTGGAGAATTGGTACCGAGACTGGTACTTGGAAAGATTGGTAGCCCAATAAAAGGAATACCTTGCATGACCGAATGACTTACTGTACACTGACTAGAACTAGTAGGCATTGATACACATGACTGAACAGATGTAGAGGAAAATGTTGGGGCATAAGTCGCCAAACCTATCGTCATCGAGGGGGGTACAACAAGAATGTTGTTATCTTCCTTGTGAGGGAAGCACTTTCCCACGGTGAGGTTATTGTTGGTCTCAAATTGTATGCTCTGGGTGGGCTGTTTTGGAGCTGGTGATGTGGGCTGATTGGTGGCAAGTGAAGTGGGCTGATTGGTGGCAAGTGAAGTGGGCTGTTTGTGAGCATGTGGGGTGGGCAGGTGGTAATTTGGTGAATAAGCGTCCCCGGTGTGCACCTTAGGAGGGGCTCGGTCCGGTAGCTTGTGCACCAATGGTTGCACATGATGGTGGTTAGGACGCCGGGTTTCCGCTGAATTAGCCAGGAGGTCATAATTGGGCCTTGTCTCTACTTTAATTTTTACGCTTAGATCAACAGGTTCGATTTGTTCTGGGGGAAGCTCCGCCTGTGAAAGAATAAAAAAAAAGTACGTCAGAATTCAATATATGAACCGAAACATATTACTTCATAAAGTTTTGTGATATTGCAGTTTGAGTCTACAATTACTTGCAAAATTTTTGTTCGGCAATTAGGTTTTGTTGTTCACTTTTTCGGTGAGACTCATTTCATCTAAAGGAGGTACTTATTTTGACCCTGACATGTGCATGTCGTGCGGCTACACAGGACTGACCTCAGTTCGAGTGCCATATTTCAAGACTTCCATACGTCATGATTCCTGGAGTATCATTTTTTTCGTAGCGGAGGTCTGTCCTCTCTTATGATTTAGTTCCTTTGTTATGGTACATGACATTCAATGTCATAGTACAGGACTTCAATCGACATGGTGCAGGACTTTTAATGTTACGGCACAGGACTTGAGATATCATGGTGAGGACTTCAAATGGCATGGTACGAGGACTTAAATATTATGGTATGGGATATTAAATGTCATGGTACTAGACTTTAATGTTGTGGTTAAAGACTTACCTCCTTTGTCATGGTACAGGAGTGCATGGACACGGAGGCTTGTTCGGGCACCATGGGTTGGGACGAAGGGGGGACCGGGGGTCCCCACGACACCGCGACGACACACACGCTCTGAGGAGGGAAGAAAGGGGAGAGGAGTTATTTGAACGAACATTGCTCATAAACTGAACAAATGAAATGATTCCACTTCTTAGTTTAGAAAGCGGTCAACTGACTACGAAGAAATCACCTTCGTTGATTTCCAGTCAAATTTCAAAGCAAAACTGAAACTGGAATAAAATATAAAAAGTGTAAACACTTCTTTGATTTCAAATCAAGTATTTTAACTTTTTTATTTATTTATTCAATTATCATTGGCTTGCGTTCGAAGACAATGGAATCTATCTCTTCTCAAATAAGATAGTCAGTCGGACAGAGGTCGGGGCTATGAGCTGGCCAAGGTTGGTTCGCTCAGTGACTTGTTACTCGCTCCGGTATGTGTCTGATAAACATGGAAAACACTATAGACGGTGCTACCAATAATGTGGTTTAAATGTGACGTAGTAGTCAATTGCATGAAGTACCTCGATCTAAACAAGAAACAATTGTAGTCAGCTGTTAATTCGGAGGAATTCTACAATCAGCGGGACAGTGTTCCTGCTCCCTGCTCCAACGACAAAAATTCAACCGACCAACGTATCGGCCTTGACCCGCTCCTAGCCCCGACCTCAGCCTTCTCGACAGTTTGATTTTGGGAGATGGAATCGATTGTTTACTAGTATAAGCCAACGGTAATTTAATGACCGAAGAAACTGCTACGCAAAGTGGCAACAGAAATGAGCAAGGAAAAAATCCGACGTGTAGTTGCAAGTTTCATCTGAAGGGTTTAAAACCGGGTTTATAAGAATGGGCACCACTTCGAATCTGAATTTTAAATTTTTTGTCATTAGATGCAAAAATCAAGTAAAATAAACTCTTTTCAATCTTTTCTATTTGTTCAAAGTGTAAAATGTCATAAGATATCGATTTTATAGACCCTGCATTTAAGGAAATCATGCAATCAAGACGCCCAAACGTGTATTGCGTGGGTCTCAACTGCTGCAATGTGTCTTCTCCCACACATTGGGTCTTGGCTCGCATTGGGAATTTAATAGCATTGGGAATTGACTTTCGCATCAGAAGTTACTTACTGCCATGCTGGTAAGATAGCACGTGCAGAGGAGGCACCACGTAAAAACAGCATTGACTGGTCGATGAAGGTCCTTTGACCGTCGATTTACCAATTATCGCCCGTTCAATTATTGAAAATAGCACGAAAAATAGTTCACTTTGCTGAGTCGGTTGCCCGATGGCACAGGAGATAGCACGTACGACGGATTGACGAGGAGTGGGTACGTAAAACAGGACTATCAAGAAGCACGAAAAATGTTAGATTGGCAAGTAGATGGCACGTCAATCTTCCGTAAAATCTTCTGCCAAAGATTGACGGAAGATTGACGAGGAGAAAGGACTAAAAATAGCAAGATTGTCGATTCGTTGCACGTAATAAATTAAGATTGTCGAGTCAAGATTGCCGGGGAATGGGCACGTAAAAAATTAAGATTGACGGGGTGACAGCACAAAAAATGCAAGATTGACGACGATTGACGAGTAGGTGGCACGCAAAATATATAGATTGACGGAGAATGGACACGTAAAACATGAAGATTGACAAGGAAAAAACAAAAAAGCAAAATTGACAAGGATTGACGAGTAGGCGGCACGTAAAATGTAAAGATTGACGGGAGGTGGGCACGTAAACCAGCAATATTGACAAAGAAAAAACTCAAAAATTTAGATTGACGACGATTGACAAGACGCGGGCACGTGAAATGAATAGATTGACGTAGAATGAGTACGTAAAAAATGAAGATTAACACGAAAAAAAAACCGCTAGATTGACGAGTAGGTAGCACGTAACATGTAAGGATTGCCGGAAGTTTAGCGATGAGAACGCACTAAAAATAGTAACATAAGCGATTAGGTGCACGTAATATGGCAACACTAAAGTGCACGTAGAAAGGAAGATTCACCAGCACAAACCATACAAACAAGATCAATTAAAGGGGAGGTAGAACGGCCAATGTAATCACAAACAGGGAGCGGTCGCACTGGTGCATTGCTAGCTTTAAAAATATCGGCGTATAGTACTGCTCAATAACGTCCTTCTTCGTCATGAAGGAAAGCAACCGTAAGACTTACAGTGACTAAATAATATATGTCCTATCCTTGTGTAAGGTAAGTGATATAAATGCATAAATGCTGAAAATTTGCAAGTCATTTTGAGAAGATATGTCTGTTTGCTAATTATATCATTCATCGTGTTTATTTATCGCTGCGATTTGTTATTTATATATCCCTGCGGGAGTATTTACTATAAAAAATTGCAAACAAAAACTGAACGTTGATGGTATTGGGTGGAAGTCCCGTTTACAATTTTTTTGGCCACTCGACGTTTTTTCCGTAAAACGAACGCTACTAAATAGTATGAATATATCCTTTTTTGAAAGAAAAAAAATTCCAGCGCTGTGGCAAGATTATCGCAAAGCATATCTAAATGAAATCACGAAGACTTGCATTCGTAGTCACCAGGTCATGCAGCGACTGCTCTTCTTGATGTAACTGTACGTTCATTTTCTAATCAGTTCCTTCAGCCAAGACGTTTCAAAAAAGCCCTATAAATTCCTCATCGCACTCACACTCTCTCCTGCTCGATCGATCTTCCATTTTCGTAATCCATAAATATTACGTATTCGAGATTATATGGAGCGCATTTTATATTTTCCTCAGTTTAATCATTGTGAACGACGCTCGAGAGCCGTGAATAAATGCAGCACAATCGAGATGTATTTTGTAACCGTTCCTGAGCTTCGTTCCCACGTAAGCTTCTCTAGTAAATGACCCCTGCTCTCACCCCTCTGGCCAATGCCCCACCCTTCAGAACCTGTGTTGAGGGCCACCCCCTCCGTTGTACCTCTGGACGACCCTGACCCCCTCTCCCCCATTCCTAGAGCCGCCCAGATGATTCCTCCTTGCCTTTGTACCCATTATTCCGGACCAGTCATTAGCTTATCACTGGACGCCCTGTCAACGCCCCACATCCCTCTGGTCACCCTCTTTGCGCCTTATATCTAGCTCAGCGCCCCCATACGCCCCGTGAACGCCCCTTGACTTCATATTGGCGCCTTCTCTTCCTCCTCTCACACCCAGCTCCAAAAACCTCCTCCCATCTGTGCAGCTGCTTTTGTTGTCGCTTGCCGTCGTTGTAATGAACTTTCTACTTTATTCTCCTGGGAGGTTTATGCAAATGGCATTCCCAGCGTCGTCCCAGCGTAATCAAGCCTTACAATGCTGGGGCGTGACACCGAATGATAATCGATTTACCTGCACGGGAATTTTACAACATCGCCAGCAGCGCTCAGGACTTCGGCGCTCTGCAGCCAGTCGCCTTCTTTTGATTCCTCGAATTTTATAATTATTAAACGGCGCGATTACCTTCCCGGAATAATTTATACTGCGGATGAGTAATCGAAGATTGATTCTCTGTTCCTATTGAGGAAACAGTTTGGCTTTTATGGCCGACTGACAAACGATGTCGGGGCGATGATTCTAGCGCCAGGCGAAGAAGGGCTTGCAGCAGTGACGTGAACGGTGATGACGTGAGAGGCGGTGTGAACGGCGATGACGTGGACGATGCGAAGTTGAGATGAATTTCTCATGTCCATTCTTGTCTTGGCGGGTCATCGTTTAGCGAAACGATTTTTTATTGTTCATCCACTCATCAAGGCCAAGAAAAAAACTGCCATCAATAACACTCACGGGAAGACGTTTGACACGAAGTAATGATGACGGCGACAGGAGATACGTATCGTCATGTCAACAGCAAGCCGGGTTATCGACAGATTGAACTAGACGCTCTCAAAACATCAGTTTTCCAAATAGACAACTCCTCCTCCATTGATTACGGAATAATCAATATTCCTCTCACATATATAGTTCATTGTTTAAATCATGGGCAAAAGGCTGCATGGATAACAAAATAGAACTTATTTTCGTATTTAAAAGAAATTAGTTACCGAATCACGCATCCCCTGATTGATGGACAGTAGCAGACCCGCTAACTGTCAGGAGCAAACGGCTATCATGGTAATAAGGATTGACAAAGCAAATGAAGCTGAGAGAAATACAGCTCCTTGATGAAAAGTTATTGTTTGACGTGTGTGATGTTGAGTCGAGAAGAGTGGAGTGTGTGCGGCTGCTGCGAGGACAGGGGGTGAGACCAGTCGGACATTCATGGCTTCTAACGCCAAGTCGTCAAGAGCATGTCTTGGAAGTGCGAGGACCGGGGTCAAACCAGTCAGACATTCATGGCTTCTAACGGCAAGTCGTCACGAGCATGTCTTGCAAGTGCGATGACAGGGGGTCAGACCAGTCAGGCATTTATGGCTTCTAACGCCAAGTCGTCACGAGCATGTCTTGGAAGTGCGAGGACAGAGGGTCAGACCAGTCGGGCATTCAAGGCTTCTAACGCCAAGTCGTCAAGAGCATGTCTTGTAAGTGCGAGGACAGGGGGTCAGACCAGTCAGGCATTCATGGCTCCTAACGCCAAGTCGTCACGAGCATGTCTTGTAAGTGCGAGGACATGGGGTCAGACCAGTCAAGCATTCATGGCTTCTAACGCCAAGTCGTCACGAGCATGTCTTGCAAGTGCAAGGGCAAGGGGTCAGACCAGTCAGGCATTCATGGCTTCTAACGCCAAGTCGTCACGAGCACGTCTTGCAAGTGCGAGGGCAAGGGGTCAGACCAGTCAGGCATTCATGGCTTCTAACGCCAAGTCGACACGAGCATGTCTTGTAAGTGCGAAGACAGGGGGTCAGACCAGTCAGGCATTCATGGCTTCTAACGCCAAGTCGTCACGAGCATGTCTTGGAAGTACGAGGACAGGGGGTCAGACCAGTCGGGCATTCAAGGCTTCTAACGCCAAGTCGTCAC
>SDVV010021041.1:0-13202 GCA_016164225.1 Gammarus roeselii | reverse complement strand
CACCACCGTCGCTGTTAGGACGGTCGTGGCGGAGTGTTGTTTATCCAGAGAACTTTTTTATTTTGGAGTGTTGTTTAAGTTTTGTTCCCTGGAGTCGGGCGATGTGGATGTGATGTTTGTGTTAGAAGTATTTTAGTTCTACCTGTTATCCACCATTGCCGTTTGTGTTCATTTGTAATATATTTAGGTGTTTGGCATTGGGTTGGGGTTGCTGTGGTGTAGCAGGGGGTGGTGTTGAGGCTACGGGGTGTGGAGGTGGGGGCGGGTGTGGGTCGTGGAGTCCGGGGCAGAACAGGTTATGCCCCGGGCAGAGGAGCCACCGTCAGTGAGGCTGACGGACGCCAGGAGATAAGCCCCCCCCTCGAAGTGGAGGGGCGTTGGGTGTTGGTGCGGGGGGAATGGTGTTATTCTTGATATCTGTATTGATGTTATACGTTGGTGATGCATTGCATGTTTCGATTGTTGTGGGCACCAGAGCATTGTTTTATGTAGTGTGTCCATATCCCACATCTGCACTGGATCGCACTGGTCCACGCCGACGTCATCGACGGCGACGTGAGCAGGGGGGGTTGAGGGACTTTCGCGAAGATGGTATCCAGCTCGGAACGCAGACTCCGTCCAGGGCGTCCGACGCTCCGACACCGCCACCATGAGCAGGCCACCTCGCGACGGCCGGACCGACGCTCGTAGGCTATGGGCAGGTCACGCATGAAGGCGTAGAAGAGGAAGAAGGAAATGACGAAGCCCTGGAATAAAGCACTTGTTAGAGATGGCTTGTTATTGTAGACTGAGTGCGCTTGTCTGACAGAAAGAACATTAGAATGCCACTTCTTGCAATTTGGGTGGATGTGTGTGTTGAATATTTTGTTTTTGATGACGTGTCTTGGAACTGTGTCAAAGGTCGTGCTAATGTCAAGGGCGCATACCAGGCTGCGTTAGGGTGTTTTTCTATGTCCAGGCCTTCATTGATGGTCTGAGTGAGGTTGGTGAGAAGTATGGTTTTGGAGCGTTGTATCCTGCAACCGTATTGTGTAGAGTAGAGAAGGAAATGTGCATTAATTTTGCTCTGAACCAGTTTCTTAGTCCGTCTGCCCACCATTCGAAATGCTATAGTTTCGTCAGTTATTCACTGGTTTTCACGTTTTATATTTCAATTAAATATGAATACCATACATTAAACTCTACAGTGGCATTTTTATTTTCAGAATCTCCCTCTAAACTGAGACATTACTCAAATTTTGCTCCTCGCTCCTTCCATGCAAGTTCTATTTCAAAATGCGAAGGCTCTGACCTTACATTTTTTTCATTTTTTTTTTGTAGCATAAATTGGGAAGGAACCCTCGGCTTCTGGATGTTTTTTTTTTGCGGTAAACCAATCGGAAGTGTCCAATAATTCCATGGGTCTTTCCAAGGTGTCTCTGTAGAGGACCGCGACTATCTTTAGAGTACTATTCGGTAAACTTGAATGCTTCGTTGATTGTTGTCGTTAAACACCACGTTATATTTTTTGAGCTTGATCTACCTGTCGCCGTTGGTATCCCTGCACCACAGAGTGTGATGGGAACGTTGGTACAATACTGTGTTGGCGCCAGACCAGCGCTGCAGACCGCCATTCTCGGTAACCTGGCGGAGTTGGTGGCACGCCTGGATCCGGACCCTGTCTGGTGCTGTACTCAGTTGCAGCCCCTCGTGCTGCTGTACCGGCCACAGCTCCTCACCGCCGCCTTCGTCACCCTACTAGCCTCAGGCAAGTGGCTAGACTAGCCGTCTCGTAACACCGCCGCCCATATAACTCTACTTCATTAACTATACGTCGCGTCACAGTACAATATACAAAAATATGTATTTACATTCGCTATCATCAAAAACCTATCTTAGAAAAATTATGAATCGACGCCTTATTTTTTGCCATCTTCATAGATAACCAACCTCGTTCACAGTCTTAAATATAGTTGAATTGAATGATCGCTAGGTAACATAAAACATATTTATTGAAAGTAAGACCCCCGTACAATTTGTTCACAGCAGACAACGGATGGTGCGGTTGTCGTGGAACAGTGTGGCCTATGAAAGGGTAGAGTGCAGAAAAGAATTTTGCAGTGCGACGAGTCTGAGAGAAGTACTATGCGAAGAGACAGTATGTGTTCTGGGCCTTCGTGGAGCAGGAAAAGGCCAACGATGCGGTCGACAATGAGGCATTGTAGAGGGTATTTGGTTTGTATGGAGTGGGCTGAAATTCTTTCAGAGCTGTATAGGGTTTTTCTGTTGGCTGCAAAGCATGTGCCATTAGGGTGAGTGCTTTGTCCTCAGTAAAAAGGGAACTGATACGAGGGTGCGTTGTCTCCCTGGTTGTACAATTTGTCCGTGGATGGAGTGGTCAGGGAGGTAAACGCGAGTGTAATGTGTCGAGGTTCAGAGTTGTTGGAAGATAACTTGCGGAGTTGACAGTTGAGTCAGTTGCTATATGCGGATGCTACAGTACTTGTGGCAGATCTAGAGGAGATGTTTCGTACGCTAGTGTGGAAGTTTTTTTAGAGTGTGTCTTGCCTCTTGCGGCGGCGTCGGGGTCTCCGGCTCTAGCGGGAGTCCCATAACCCACGCTGTTGCATATTCCTGCTGGTGGGGATGGCGCCGTATGCGCCATCCCTGCAGTGTTGACGTGGACGCAGCCTGTGCGCTGCCTGGACCTCAGGCCCACCAACACATACAAGACGCCAGAGCCACAACATACACGCAATTTTTTTTTCATGGATAATTGAACAATTCCCATCATTTCTACCACAAAACATCCATGTCCCACATGAAGTCATCCCTACACGCGTCTGGTTGGTGCGGTGCAGTGTGGCTTGAGGACGGGAACACGCTGCGAGTAGCAATGTTATGGTGTTCACAATAAAAATTATAACCGCACGGGTTGCCGTTTGTTGACTTTCACACAACCCACAAAGGTTATTCAGATATCAGCAATAACACTTCACCACACTCCTAAGCTGGTCGCTCTTTCTCTCCTCCTACTCCCTTCGTTTCAACACGCGCGTGTCGGTGGGTTTCCGTCACCCCAGTGGGAAACTGGGGCTAAGCATCAACAACCTAAATAGAGAGGAAGTTCTGTGGTTCATGTACATGGGCTCTCATGTGGAAGAGACAGCATGAGTGGAAACTGAGGTGAAATATCTAGTGAAGAATGGGTGTAAAGTGTTGGCTCTACTGAAGAGTGATTAGCTGTAGGACATTGTGTGAGGAAGCAAAGAGAAGGTTGTCCGAGACGGTAGTTGTCCCAACTGTGTTTTACGGGGCTGAGACGTGAGGAGCGAGAGCTGAAAAGAGAAAAAGGTTGAATGTTTTCGATTTGAAATGCTGCGAGGCATCAATAATGACGTTGTTAGAATTAAAACAGGTACGGTAAAGTTAGAGGACGGAATAAATTCACGTGTTTTGAAGTAGTTTGGACACATAATGAAGATAGGATGGTTGATGGGCGATCGGCGAAAAATGGAAATGCTAGCGGCGGTGAATTAATGTTGACCTAGAGGTAGTTCAAAGTTTGGGTGGATGGATAACGTGAAGCAAGCTTTAGGGAGGAGATGCATCAGTGTGGAGATAAGCGAGAGAGCGTGCAGTGGATAAGCGTGAGTGAAAAAAAGTTGTGAATAGACGAGTTTTGACGCATCCCAGATGCACTTTCCCGACCTTATCGTCGCGTTGAAAAACGGGATGTTAGTCCAAGCTGCTGGCACTGATCTCGGACCTCACATTTGACCAAAAGCGTCTGTTGCGGGCTCCTGGCCGGACATTTTAGAGCTAGAGGGCTAAATTATTGTGTGTTTGGTGAATGAGAGGGGCGTGAGGTGCGCCTTGCTGCCGGCCTCCCCTCTTCTGGAGGATATGGCCTTGCGTCTCTATCCGCATCTTTAATGCTGTGCTTTTTTGTTTCAATTACTGATCAATAATAGTCGCAGCGAAATAATCCATTGTGATGCCCTCACGACAGGTCTGCGTGATGGCAACACGGAGCTTGTGGCGCCAACACTGTCTCTTATCAGCGCTGTGCTCAACGGTGGCCGCCTCTCTTCGTGTCTGATGAGGCTGATGGCGCCTTTACTCTCTGAACTCAATGAGGGGCTCTGTTATCCCGATTTGTTCTCTCCTGCTGGCAGCCGCGAAGCCACGCCCAGTCAAAGGGCGGGAGGTTCTGAGTACTCAACATTGCACGAAGCTAATGATAGGAAAGTTTTATTGATGAGTGATGCTGAAAGAACTACGTTGTTCTCTGTAAATGAGCGATTCATAAGTGAAATAAACCTCACAGAAGAAAATGATGATGAGTGCGTGTTCAATTGTTTTGTGAAGATAGGTCTGTTCAATTCTGAACTAAAGAGCAAGATTGTAAATTTATTATCAAATTTTCAACACTGTTCTCTTTTGTTGCGTCGCAGTCAGGCCAAGGAAGCTTTGCTGTGCTTAGAAAACGAGACCTTGTCTTTGAAGGTCATGAAAACTCAACAACAAGTGCTTAGGAATATCAACAGGTTTGATTGGTCCCACCCTTTCTTAGAACAGTTTGTGTGTGAGTCGCTAGGGAAAGAAAATGTGAAACCGTACTTACCGTTCAGTCTGGCCGTCAAGAAGCAACACAAAGCTGATGAGGAAAACCTTCGAGACGCTCAAGACAACAACCCTCCCTTCAGCTCGTGCTACTCGACGCCGCGCTTATCACTCCTCGGCGACACTGGTTCCTACACAAGGACTACTGTATCACAAAGATTAGAGACAGCCGAGCAGCCCGAAAGTCTGGCGCAATATTGTGTCGTACAGCCTGAACATTCGCCATCGCCGAGTCGTTCCATTGCTGTTGCCCACCACCAACAGCACAATTCTCTGCCCAAACTGGGCCTTGAATGTAACAGGGACACCACTCAGCAAAATCGAGCTAGCTTTTCCCTGGGCTCCGCTCCAACCCCGGCCGAGGTAGTCGGTCTCATCATCGGTAGCAGCCCACCTTCCTCTCACACACAACATAGTCGCGGAGACTTCGAAGACTGTGCCAACCCCCAAGCATTAAACATTTCAAACTCCAAGCGGCTCCTCAACAGGTTAGTAAATGCTGGCTCATGTGAAGCGGCGACATAATGAAAAGTATAGATACGTACCAGCTTGGCGGCCGAGTGGGTAGCGCGTCCGCCTTTCCGCACAACAGGCATCCATTCGAAGCTGAAGGTTGTAGGTTCGAGCCTACCTGGCCCCGAGTGCGACATTTTGCCCGGTCTTCTAAATGGCCAAAAGGCCAGCTCATAAACGCTGTGGGCCAGAAAGGTTATCAGGTGGCAGCTACGCTGCAACCCTCTATATTATGCCTTTTGTTATCTCGATTCTCTCAATAAAAAGCTATTTTTCTGTAATGTAGAGAAAGAACCATTGTGTTAGCATGCGCTTCTGCTTTTTATTCCAATGAATCTTGATGAGGAAACAGCACAGACGTTTTTGAGAGAGATTCTTGATAACATTCGTCGAAAGTAGTTTTTTTCTGACATATTTCGACATTCTAAGTCCTACGACGTTTATGACAAATTTTGACATTCTAAGTCCTACAATATTTTCGAAAAATTTTGCGAACTTCGACCTTAATCGACAATCTTGAACACCTCCCAACATTATATAAAGAAGGTCCACCTTACCCTGGCATTCGTGAGGGCCGGTGAAAGCGGCTCCCCGTGAGGAAATCTTGAGCAATTTTCATCATGAAAATTTTCCGAGTTGTTATGTAAAAGAAATCATTTTGGTAATTGTTATTGCTTTAACATAGTCGGGGGGAGGAGGAGGAGGCTCCCTTTGCCTCATACTACATTACAGAGTAGTAGCTTTATATTGAGAGGACCGAGATAACAAAAGGTATATTTTCTTCCATTCCGTAAGAGTCATAGTGTTAGCATAGAAAATACCATCATGTAGCACAAGCTGGCATATGCCAGAAGAACACAAAAAGTGGATGGATCGGCTGCATCTTAGTCTGAGTGTTCCCAAAGATTACCTTGCCGTGTAAGGAATGATAACGCATTTGTATCAATGGGGGTAATGATTGTAACTATAGGCAAATACAAATATTGCTTAAAGCCAACTACTGCAAATATACTAGCTCATGACGGCAAAATAATATGCGGGCCTTGAGTATGAGCACACAAACAAAAATTGTGTAAAGGCAAAAGCAAATATTGCGTAGTGCCCACGACAGCAAATATACTATCTCCAAGCGGCGAACACAATATGCGGGCCTCATGTCCGAGTGTTCTAATAATCACTATGTAATCAATACATATTGCCCTCTAGTATGAGAGTGGGTAAGCGGCCAGGTAGTGGCGTTATAGTCCTAAATGTGCGAGTATTTACATGTGTACCATAGCTCCTATGGTAACGTTGTAGTACCTTGAGTAGGACGAAGTAAATATACACTGAATAATCCAACGTAATCATTATCCTGAAGCCATAGCGTTGAGGACCTCCTAACGATATGGTGAGATAATTTTACACGCACCCTATAATATGTAGCAAAGTTCTGGCCTGAGCTAGCGTAATGTCTTAGAACCTTTGCATCGGGAGAGACTATCTACTTGGTTCCTAATGTGACGCTAGGTTGATTAGGCTTTGCCACTGTAGATAGGTACATGTGTATAACCACGTGGGACGACTTTCAGAAAGTCTTGGAGATGATGTTTGGAAGAGGGACGTCACGCGTCCAGGCGAGAGTGGAGCGTCAGTACTTTCGGTAAAGGGTGCGGTCCCGCTTTCCGTAGTCACCTGAGGACTTCGAGCGGGGGAGGGGAGGGTCGTTTGGCTGCTGAGCCTGCGCGACGTATTTCGCGACTTCCTTTTTCTCAGACATTCTGGTTACGTCCCTGGGCCCATGGGGCAGTGGGGAAGCGGGTTCCGAACTTGCGTGTGATGTATTGGAGCCCCATGCCTCTCTTGGGGTTGCATGGCACCCCGCTGAAATGCGGAGCGATCACTGGAAGGTGCTTGCCGATCGCTTTGGCCCCGAAAGGGATTCCCTTGCGACTCCTGCCTGAGGCTGCTCAGGCTTCTGTGCCACCGGTGGTGCAGGGGCCAAGAAACCTGAAGTAGAGGGGCCATAAATGAGAGGACCTCGGCAAGCCTTGAAGATCGCCTTGTCTGTGAATAGTTGAGGTTGAAAATTATTCCTGCTATAAGGGTTGTCCGAACAGACTCCGGAGCAAGCTTGTTGAGAGTTTGAAGACGAATGTTGTATTTTCACTGAGCCGCTTCGATCAGGGATCCCGACAACAGTATGTGAATGGAGCCCATGAAGAGCATCGACAAACAATGCAGTGACTGTTGGGTAACTTGCGTGCCATTTATTAAGACGGGATCACGGGTGCGAGCAAGAATACCTGTCAGTGACGCGCTGAGAATATAGCTGCGCAGGTTCTGAGCGAGCTGAGCGCGGAGCTGGAAATCCTTTGCTCGTACTTCGGCAGTAATGTGTTGAGAAGGAAAGTCGATCATACCCTTAGTGGCGTCGAAGTGAGCCTTTGGGAAAAGGATCGGTGCATCAGCAAATTCTGTCAGAGCCCTGAATGTAGAGCAGTCTGATGTAAGCCCAAAGTGCGCATTCGATCAGGCGTCGAGCTCCTTTGTTGCAGAATTGGTGGGTAGGGCGTCATCAATTTGAGTGAGAAGTTCCGAGAGTGTATCTGGTATGCGTTCCAGATTAAACAACCGGTCCTCTTTGATGGTTAATCCTTGATTGGCTGGTTGTTCGATTGCAAAGACACTTTTATGAAGCTAGATTTGAATCTGCTAAGAAGTATCGGGGGCCGAAAATGAGTGGCCATCCAGACCAGGAGCTGGACCGTGGTGCTTGTCAGGTTCACCGGGGAGAAAATTAAGTTAGGGATTCGCTCTTGAACTTTTATCAGGTCATTAGGGGGCTCTATGGTGTAGACATTATAGTCGTAGCTCACGAGCCCCTCCGTGGGTGGAGGAGGGGGTAATGTTGGGTGTAGTCCTCAGGGACCTCATGTGGAGTGTCCATGGGCACGGTCCGGAAACGTGGAGGTTGTGAGAGTACCGGAGCGGCTCGGTGCGGTGAAAGCGGTCTACCTGCCTCCAGTATTGGCGTGCGCGTCGAATCCAGATGAGGTGAGAGACCTGGAGTGCGCAGAGAGTGGGGAGGAAGGGGATCTGGGGGGCGCTCCCTCTTTATATATGCCTCCTCTTTTTCATGCGGGGGTCAAAGTCTGCCCATCCGTCCTCCGCATGTTCGCCCTGTTTGTCATATAGTTTTTCCTCGTACTCCTCATTGCCTTCCTAACCTTGATCCTTTTCCACCATATCTTACAGTCTGGCTTCAACGTCGCTAAAAACTTTAACGTCGCTGAAATGGGACTTGAGTCGAGCCTCGAATCTGTTCTCCAGAGAACCGAGTGCCGAGAGCACCCTGTCGAGTTATGTGGCCATGGCCGAACTTGGTGGCTCATGCGTCAAGGCCTCTTCGGTAGGAGGCGGGGGTGGGTGGGTGACATAGATGAATAAGTTATGGTTGTAGCGATGGTGATTGGCTCGGAAACTAGCGGTGGTGGCTGGTTCGGAAACTTGAGGGCAAGGTATGGGGAGGAAGATAGACGTGAGTGACGTTGCGGCCCCCTCATCCGATGCCGGTCCAATAGAAACTGAAAGCCTACCCGGGTGAACTGGGGTGTATTCCCGCTGAAAGTGGAACTCCTCCTGATTGGATGGCACTGTATGTGTTTTTATCCTGCGCGAGGAACTGTGTTCCTAAACCTCTAAAGGGGCCTGCACCATGTCGACCATATTGACGCCAGAAGTCGAGGGCTGGGCAGATCATTCAGGACTAGGGGACCGTGAGGGAGACCCATTCCATTGAGCAAAGCTATTCCTATTGGAGCCCCTGGACGCTTGAGAAGAAGGACCACCTGTGCCGCCTTGCGTCTTATTTTCCGCCTTTTCTTTCTTTTTCTTTATATTTTCTGAGTAGCGGGGTGGGTTGTGCTGCGTGCGAGCCAGAAATGATAAGGTTCCTTGAGGCATGGTGCAAAAAATTTTCGTTTGTCCGATGCGACGTTACTTGTGCATCTCCGTCTCATTGCCCGATATCTGTTTACAAACGCCTCAAAGGTAGCACTGCCTGGGGTTGGTTTCATGGCCAATAAGCATATGTTGCATCCCGCTGGCCGGTATACGTGACCTGCAAAATAACTTACGTGCCTTAGGCGATTGGTGTGTAGGTCATTCTTGGGCAGTGGACAGGCGCATTGTGAGCACGTGGTTCGGTCATCCGAAGGATCCCTTGGTTTGAGGAGGCGTCCTGTGGCTCGCGATCGCTCGCCTGTTGCTGAGGTAATGTTAGACACTGTAACTGAAACAATGGGGAGTGAAGTATAAAGTGGATGTTGTAATCCAAATATACGCTCGAAATCACCGCCACATAGCGTGAAATAATGTCTGTTTGGTCCTAACAGAAAATGATGAATAGGTGTTACCAACAATTCCAAAATGAGACATGAATTGATGCAAATATATGCCGAATGAATTTCATTATATCATTATTGTGCAATAAAGCCTGCAATGTTGACCCGAAGCCATTGTTAGGGTTGGGTTTCATTATCACGCATTGCTTGCGTCCGCAAGGGCGCTGGGTTATTTTATGTGCTTCAATGTTTCATGCCTTTGACATTTCATGTCTTTCTACATTTTTTGTTCTCAACATTTCATGTCATTCGACATTGTATGTCCTTTGGCAGTTATGTCGGTCGACATTTTTGTTACTCGGTTGTCGTTCGACAAAAGATGGCAGGCGGCTTGCAGTTGTTGTGCAACTGAAGATGGCGGTCGGCCTGCAGTTGTCATTCGACTAAAATGGCAGCTGGTTCATAGTTGTCGTTTTGACTAAAGATGGCGGCCTGATGCATCCAGCCGGCAGTTGTCATGTGATCCATGATGGCGGTGGGAGGTCGACCAGCCGGCATCTCCTCACCATATGTGACACGTGATCATCTGCGTGTAGGTATGAAGGGTTGTCTGTGGACCGCTTACTTCAAGACCAATTACCGATAGCAAGCATCTGCCTATAGCATATACCTGCCTATAGCAGGCATCTACCTATAGCAGGCATCTGCCTATAGCTGATATCTGCCTGTAGCTGGTATCGGCCTATGTCATGAATCTGCCTATTGCAGGCATCTGCCTATAGCCGGCATATGGTAGATTTTGCTCATATGACTTATCGAGTGTTGATCAGAAATCACAGTTTATGAGCAGGATTTGTAAACCAAACATTGAACGGTTCGCGAAGGAACGTAATATGTGACACGTTTTCATCTGCATGTAGGTATGAAAGGCTGTCCGTGGACCGCTAACTTCCAGACCAAACACCGATAGCAGGCATCTGCCTTTAGCATTTACCTGCCTATAGCAGGCATCTACCTATAGCAGGCATCTGCCTATAGCAGGCTACTGCCTATAGCAGGCTACTGCCTAAAGCAGGTTTCTGCCTATAGCAGGCTTCTGCCTATAGCATGCTTCTGCCTATAGCAGGCATCTGCCTATAGCAGGCGCCTGCCTATAGCAGGCGCCTGCCTATGGCAGGCATCTGCCTATATCCGACATACGTTGCATTATGCTTATGTGACTTATCAATTGGTTGTCGTCGACCAAAGATGGCGGCCGGCTTGCAGTTGTTGTTCGGCTAAAGATTTTCGACTAAAGATGGCGGCCGGACTAACGACGGCGGTCTGTTCGGATATGGCTGGGCCAAGTTTTCGATGACGAGGCGGTGACACAGAGACAGCATTATCAGTGCGCATTTGCACGAAGGCAGTCCCCATCCGTGGCTCTGTAGAGGCAGTGGGTCTCTAGTCCACTGTCCGGATGGGCCGCTGCGTACTCATCTTATCAAGTCTTGCTAGGAGCAGTGACCGAATCGGTTCAGTGAGCGTCCGTGGCACGTCCGCCTCGTTCAAGCAGCTGCGCTGAATGAAAGCTGGGGTAAGATGGATCTTCCTAATAAAATGTTGGGAGGTGTGCAAGATTATCGATTAAGGTCGAAATTTGTCAAAAATCGGCGAAAAACATAGAATGTCGAGATTGATCGAAAACCACTTTCGATGAATGTTATAAAGCTTCTCAAAGACGTTTTTATGTTTCCCCATCAAGATTCATTAGAATAAAAAGCAGAAGTGCATGCTAACACTGTGGCTTTCACGGAATGCAAGAGAAAAGCGAAGAATCTCAGAAAAAAACATCTGATGGGATGAGTCTTGTTATTTTCATTTATTCTTTTTTGTTTTCTTTCAGCCTGCATGGAGATTCCAAGCTGTTATGGTCCGTCAAAGGACGTTCACTGGACCAAAGTTGCGTGCCCCTGAACTCGAGCTTTCATCTGACTCCACCTTCCGAGGGCATCGAGCTCGGCTCTGAGGCATGTGAAGAATTAATGATGTCAGACTCAAGAGAGGAAGACGTTCCAAGCACTGCCGCCGCTCTTGCCAAAGCGCTCTACGCGGGACTGTCTCGCAGACCTGTCTAACAACATCATGACCAATAAAAAACGTCTGGACACTGTTGGTCATAGCTACTTCTAGTCAGCCACTGTGTCTTCGTCGAAGTTTCCTAACTGCGCCTATGTTGTAACAAAGCCTTAAGGGTCGATTCTTTTGTGGAGTCGACATTTGATGATTTCATTCAATTGCTTTGTTGAAGATTTTCCTTTCTGTTATCTTGTTACTGATTGCGTGAATCATATTTCTATCTGAGCACCTTTTATAATACGGAGAGCAAGAGGCAGCAACTCATTTTTGTGACGTGTTCATGACCAAAAAGTCAAGGAGATCTACCGCGGCGAAGACTGTTGGCATGGAGAAAAACATGTTTAGTAGTAAAAATGGAAAGGGAAGCCTCATATTTAAACTCCATACATTTGTTCATTTTTCTTTGTTCATCCTTGGGTCTAAGTAGATTGCGCCATTGAAAGAGAGGTTACTCCAATAAGAATGATTGAAAAATTGATTATAATGTAAAATTCAGAAAATCTCATCATTCGTCAAATCAGAATTTTCCGACCACATTATTTGTATAATCATATAATTAAAAAATCATATGATTTATCACATCATATAAGGTAAATTGCGTAATACAGCAGATCACAGAATTTCCTTGAGTCACCGGATTTGGTCAGTTGTATGATTTGACCCATCACGCGATTTGGCCAATTGCGCAAGTTTGTCAAATACGCATTTGGCCAAGTGTGCGGTTTAGCCAAATGGCTATGCGATTTGTCAACTAACAGGAATTCGTCTACTGCGCGCTTTCGTCAATAACGCGACTTTGCCCCAATTTCTCGCTTTGGGCAATTTCACGATTTGGCTAATAACGGGAATTGGTACACAACACGCTTTGGCCAATTACGCGATTTGGCCAAATCATGCAATTGATCAATTCAATTAAGTGAATCGCATGTATTCGCTTCAGAGTTTCGTGATTTGATGGGTAGGTGGCCGACGGCAAGGCACGCAGTCTCACACTCCTTTCATACACTAACACGCAAACAAACTTAGCCTTTTGGCGCTAAACGGTCCGACGTGGGGTCCGAAATCAGAGTCAGCAGTAGAGCCCGACAGCGTTAAATAGTTTATCCCGGCACTCCTCCACCTACGACTATCTTATTTCTCAACGAGATGCCAGGGGCGAGATAGCACATCAAAACGGCGTCGAGGCTCATGCATACACAACCATTTTGGGGTGGATGGATGATTATTCATTTTATAGATCATTAACACTTTATTTTAGTATTTTATTATTTCTTCTTGCTTGGGCTCTATTATTTTTCTCTGCCCTTTTTTCATGGTGATAAATTTTGCATTGGTTATTTTCATTATATGCATCGAGGTTGGTTGAGACAAGGTGACCCAGGGAGAGGAGGTACTTGTGGGATCCGCGGGACTCGGGGACCCGGGGTTTCGGGAACCCGGGGGACTTGGGAGACCAGGTGGATTTGGGGTGGTCCACTCGGATCTTTCTGGGGCCCTTTGGGACACCCTTGAGACCCTCTGGGAGCCTTTTGAGAAACTGTGGGACCCTATAGAGGCCCCTCTGAATCCTGGAACCTCTGCTCCCCCCTCGCAGCGCTGGAAAACCCATTCACAGAAAAACGTTTATGTGAGATGCTTGAG
>SDVV010021040.1:0-13203 GCA_016164225.1 Gammarus roeselii | reverse complement strand
CAAGCCAGAAGGAGCTAATGCAACTCTGCTAGTGCTGTGTCCCAGAGGAGAGGAACACTCTTCCCCCCTCCCTCCCTTCCTCATCCATTCGCCCCCCGCAAGCCAGAAGGAGCTAATGCAACTCTGCTAGTGCTGTGTCCCACAGGAGAGGAACACTCTTCCCCCCTCCCTCCCTTCCTCATCCATTCGCCCCCCGCAAGCTAGAAGGAGCTAATGTAACCTTGGTACTGTTGTGTCCCAGAAGAGAGGGACACTTGTTATACATCACGCAAGGGGCGCCCTTACCTACATGCGTATAACCAAAGGCCCAGCAGTCAGTAGCAGCGACATGCGAACCCTCCTCTCGCTGTGTTATTAGAGTCGGTGAATGATGTGATCGGGATACTGGAGGAACGAATCGAGGCTCCTGCACAGGTTCATGGTCTGATAATAATAGCCCTCGGTTACAATAAGTGGAGGCGGCTCAAATGGCAGCCTAGGACATTTCACGGGCAATTAGCTAGAGAACATGCAGTGAAGTGCGTATCAGTATAGAGAGGGTGCATCGTAGTACGAGTGCCTCGTAGGGCGGGTGCAGTTTAGGGCAGTTGCAGTGAAGGGTGCCTTCAGAGCAGGATGAGTGCAGTTAAGGGCGAGCGCAATGTAGGATGAGTTCATTCTAGGGCAGGTGCAGTGCAGGGCGAGGGCAATACAGGGGGGGAGACGCGTAGAAGTAGTGAATTGTAGGGCAGGTGCAGTAAAGGGTGTCTGCAGTGCAGGGCGAGGGAAGTAATTGTAGGGCAGGTGCAGTAAAGGGTGTCTGCAGTGCAGGGCGAGCGCAGTAATTGTAGGGCAGGTGCAGTAAAGGGTGTCTGCAGTGCAGGGCGAGGGCAGTAATTGTAGGGCAGGTGCAGTAAAGGGTGTCTGCAGTGCAGGGCGAGCGCAGTAATTGTAGGGCAGGTGCAGTAAAGGGTGTCTGCAGGGCAAGGCGCGTGCATTTTAGGACAGGTGCAGTGTAGGGCGGGGGCATTGTAGGGCGGTATATCGTAGGACCAGGTGCACTAAAAGGTGCCTGCAGTGTTGAGCGGATGCCGCAAAGAGCGGGTTAAGTGTCGAGTCGGTGCAATATATGACGGGAACAATGAAGGACTGGCGCAGAGTAGGTCGGGTGTAATGTTGAGTGGGTGCAGTGATGGGCATGTGCAGTGTCGTAATACAACGTGGGTGCATTATAGAGCGGGGCCAGTGTAGGGCGGGTGCACTGAAAGGTCGCTTTAGTATTGAGCAGCTGCAATGCAGGATGCCTGCAGTGCTGGCCAGGAGCTGTGTAGAGCAGGCGCATTGTAGTGTGGCTGCAGTGCAGGCCAGGAGCTGTGTAGAGCAGGCGCATTGTAGTGTGGCTGCAGTGCAGGCCAGGAGTTGTGTAGAGCAGGCGCATTGTAGGGTGGCTGCAGTGCAGAACGCCTCCATTGTTGGGTTGCTACCGTGTAGGGCGCAGCATTGTAGGTAGGTCGCCTTTAATGTTAGGAGCCTTGCAGTGTTGGGCTGGTGAAGTGTAAGACTGTACCAGTGTAGGGTGAGATCGGTTTAGGGCGGGACCACTGCAGAACTGGACCAGTGTAGAGCTGGTGCATTGTAGAACTGCTGCAGTGTCCAGCCGGATCCGTATATGGCTGGTGCAGTGCAGAGCGACTGCAGTGCATGGTGCGTGCAGTGTTGGGCCTGTGCAGTGTACGGAAAGGGCAGTGAATGGAGAGTGCTGTGTCGAGCGGTTGTTGTGTCGATTCGGTGCCGGAAAGGGCGGGTGCAGTATGGGACGGGTGCATTATTTGGGTGCTGTGTAGAGCGGGTACAGTGTAGGGTGGGTGCATTATTGTCTGGGTGCAATGCTGAACATGTGCATTGTAAGATGGGTATATGGCGGTTTCAGTATCGGGCAGAAGAAGTGCATTTTGAAGTAGTGTAGGATGGATGCAGTGTAGGGCTAATGCAGTGTAAGTCGGGTGAAGTATGAGGCGGCTGTTATGAATTGCCTTCTCAGTGTCGAGCAGTTGCGAATAGGGCGGGAGCAGTGTAAATCGTGGGCAGTGTACTGCGAGTTACTGCTGGGCGGTTGCATTGAATAGCAGGTTCAGTTTCGAGCCAGAGCAGCATAAGTCGGGTGCAGTGGAGAGAGGGTGAAATATAATGCGGCGATAGAGACGGACAGTGCGGTGTATTACAAGTGTTTACAAGTGTTTACAAGTGTTTACAAGAGTAAAATGACAACAACAGACCTTTTGGCCTCAACTAGATTGTCTTTCGATAACATGAGGATTATTTCAGAAGTAGAACGTCTAAGGAGGTTTCATGTGCCATTTCTATTTTAAAACATCAAGAAAGCGAACAGCTTAGCTATTTAGCGGCAATGTAGGGCAGGTGCATTGCAGAGCGCGTGCGGCGTCGGACCGGGTCAATAGAGAGCGTCTGCAGTGTAGAGGGCTTAGTGTCAATTAATAGTCACAACTTTTTGTGTACGAACACGAGTTTAATATAATTAAACAATTGTCTCTTTCTATATACAAATACCAGTTTAATATCATCAAATAATCACAACTTTCCGTGTACGAACTTCAGTTCAACATCACTGAACAATCAGATAACGGACTATGAAACAATGAGTGTCCAAGTTTCACGTATCAATGTATATTCATGTTTCTTGTCCAGAATTTCCAAAATAAGGGCAAAGGCGCCTCATTCAAGATCACTGCAGGACTAAGACACGGATCTCTGCATTGAAGTTATTATTTTATCCTCTTTAATCCTAATTTCCGCACTTGGCAGCCACTAGAGTAGCTTCAGTAATTATCCCATAGAAATACGTCAGTAATCCTTTTACATCTGTTGAAAACGTCTAACAGTATCCTAGTGAACTAATGCCTAGGCCACCAGAGGGCGTTACGAAAATGAACAAACACCATGTGGGTGGTTCTAAGTAAAATGAAACTGTGGGGTGCTTTGCCTCATTGTTTTTTTGTCTTATTCTAACCCTTGGGAGAAAAGAAAGAAGGAAACAAAGAAGTGAGTGAGCGGCCGTGGTGGGGTAGGACGTGAGTAGAGTAGCTCCTCTGTTTTGTTCATTTTTTCTTAGACCTCGTACAGTTAAGTGGTTGAAAATAACATATACTGCTCAGCTGAACTGCAACAGAACAATCATGTACGAAATATTCATAATAATTTATATTTATATTAAGTTTAGAAGCTATATTCTGATGCTTAAAGGCCTCGCAACTCCAAGTGTTGTAGACTTTGTTAAAGGTTCAACTTGGTTACTGCAGTGACGTTGTGGAGTTAAGTGTTCAAAGGGTCTATGAAGTCAATGATATGTTTCTTTACTAATACCAGCTTATCATTGTTCACAGTGTGAAACGAATCCATGTACCAGATTTGTTGGGAGCCCAGCGTTTGCGCTAAAATTATTTCCGCTCACGCGCATTATCGCCACTTCACTTCACCTCACTGTCATTGCCGGACACTGTCATAACCGCTAAAAATCTTTCATCACACGTGCTTTCGACCTAAACGATGTTTCAGCCCACACGCATTTTCCGCCACTTCAAAATCTGCCATTGTCATATCTGCCACTGTCATTACGCTTAAACAGGCTACCAACCTACTGGTCATCACTTAAAGGGAACTTCAATAAAAAACGCTAAAAAACGGCATTACGTACCCTTTAAAAATACGTATGTTTGCCCCGCGGGTTAGAAATACGTACCTTTGCCCCGCGGGTTAGAAACACGTACCCTAGGTTAGATTAGGTTGAGTAGGAAAAGTTTCATTTAAATGACAACCAGTAAAATGGTACGACTGGTGGCTGATTCTGACGTGGGCTGAAACAGAGTTTTGGCAGATTGACAGTGGCTGGTGTGGCCGAGGAACGATATGAATGTTCGCTGTTGAAAAATGGTACCGTAGGTAGGTAGTCGGAACAACTTGTGGCTAATAAGGCAGTTGGCGGAGATGCAAGGGGCCGATCTGACGTTTGCTATAAAAGAATTTAGCGCCAGGTATAGCGACCCGATTTGTTTCTTCTCCTTCAAGAAAACACGAACTTGTCATGATAGCATGTTCTTCCTCCAGCGTGAACGCGGTTTCTTCAAGCATCGACTGGTGAGGGTTGCCTGGCCTGCCCTGCCTCCCCTCCCTCCCTCTCCTTCCTTCCTCCTTCCCACCCTCCTTCAAACACCTGATTTCAACAGTCTTGATGCGGTTCGATTAGACTAACGGCAATGAAACTGTGACCTAAGTGTAGCTGAACTTTTCATCAGTTCAGTGATGTGTCTTGGACGAAAGAATTTGTTAATCTCAAGGTAATTTTACGTGTATTTACAATCACGCCCGTGCATAATTCGTCTAGCCGTGCCACCTCGGGCCTACTACCATGCTTTGAAAAGTGTTGCCCTTTACCCTATCACCTCGACGCACCCACCCTCGGCCACAAACAATAAGACCCTTCGTCTCCTCTCTAGGCCGAGCGCCAACGCAAGCAGATGTTTACACCAACAGTTTCATGTGTAAAACTGGAAGGAAAAAAATAATGTTTTGTCTCTTAATATCAGCTTATTTGTTTATTATCACAAGTTTTCAATTTATTTTTTGCACAAAATGGTGTCACCCGTTGCCCATTCATTTCTTACTATCATCATTATACCTAAAACTGATTTATTCCTTTATCGAAAAATACTTATGTGATTTTTGATAGCAAGATATGCACATTATGACTCAGTGCTTGGGCAGTCAGTGAATTCGCCCCACAGCTATTTTATGCGTTACCCGTCTGGACCTCTCTCTCACGGCTGGTGTCACATCACCATAACGCAATCATTCGTGGCTCTCTGTCCCCACCCCCCTTCCCCTCTCCCTGGCCCACCCCCTTTAAACTTCTACACTGACTTTCATTGAAGTGCTGTGTTTCCATATGGAATAAATGATTAGGCTGAAATTCGTGGATAATCAGAACCTTATAAAACATACGTTGGTGAAATTAAAATCAAATCAATGAACGGGAGCACTACTGCCAAAGTTGAACAACAAGAATTTATCGAATTTTGTGTCTGTTATTACTCCAATTCCATTAAAATAAAAAAGTAACAATAGGTTATACAGATTTATTTGTCTATGTGACTTTTCCGTCAATCATAATCAAGTGGAAACTTTATGATCGACTGTGACTCGCACCCCAGCAACCGTTGTCTGAGCCGATCGTCCCCTACATCTCTGCATCTCGCCCGCCTGTTAATGGGGGGCGATACGGACCCTTTTCACCCGCTGGAGAGACCACCTCCGCATCCCGCCCGCCTGTTAGTGAGTGTCGATACGGACCCTATTCACCCGCTGGAAAGACCATCTCCGCACCCCACCCGCTTGTTAGTGAGTGGCGATACGGACCCTCTACGCCCGCTGGAAAGACCATTTCCGCACCCTGCCCGCCTGTTAGTGGGTGGCGAAACGGACCCTCTTCACCCGCTGGAAAGACTATCTACGCGCCCCGCCCGCTTGTTATTGGGTGGCGATACGGACCCTCTTCGCCCGCTGAAGAGACCATCTCCGCACATTTTTATAGGCCTCATTGCTTGTTAATTTTGCTATTATTTTTCAAACCGCCGACTTTTACGGACATTGGTGGTTCGTTAATCCGATACAGAGCCTCACAGTTCCTTGGTTCTCTTCAGTTTTGCAGTACACAGTAGGATCACGCCGGGACGTGTTATTTCATTTCTGCCTCATTTCTGTGTCTAGACTGTGCCTGTATTATCTGTGTTTATCTTATATTGCATGTTTGTAGCAGTGCTGTAGAGTGTAGATGGTTTACTGCTTCTTTACATGTCTACCTCAACCGATTCACTGTCTTTATATGCGTTAGGACAGATGCTGCCTCGTTGAATACATTGTGTTCTTCAAAGATATAGGCCAGAGTTCAAGCTGGCTTTTGTCCATAACTCTGGAGTGTGGGTGTTTAATTTTTACTAGTTCAATGTGTCACTTTTGAAATTGAGATTCATTCTGGTTCCTCCACCACAGCATAAGCCTGTCGACCTTAGGGACTGCAAATCCACCATCAGGTACCTCATGTACGAAAAGAGATTATTATATCATTTCTGCCTATGTCTCATCAACCTGCGCAAATGAGTGGCTCATAGCAACCTATGGTAAGGAAAACAGCAACTCTGAATTTCCAGTTAAAATAACCAATTTTGGGAGTAATTTGTTCCAAAGTTTTAGGTTTACGCTATGACAAATCTCTTTTTAGCTAGTCAATATTTATTTTAATTTCCCGCGAAATTATTATTCCCTCTTGTCTGAATGATTTCTCAATATTAACAAAGGTTTGGATAGTTTATACAAATTGTTATGACCTAAAACGTAATTAGAAAATAGTATATTGTACTCGCATCTTCTGACCAAGTTTATATCAAACAGCTTTGCATAGGCTTAGTAAGCATTCATTAAAATTACTAGCCTATTATTTGTCTCTATTTCTTCCTAAATTTATTGTTTTTCTTGTAACCAAGAGTTTGTGATATTGACATACAATTAAAAACAAGTTGAAAATGGGCGGTAAAATAGTTGAACAAAGATTTCAATGTGTTTGAACGATTTCATGCGTAGCTATCTACGTTCCTACGACATACCATCACTTGCGATAAACGAGCACCTTCTCGCACATGTAATCTTGCTGTAACTGCTACAAAAAGAACGGCCCGAGGTTTTGTCGAAATTCGTCTGATTCCTCGCATCATGAAGATGCAAATGAGCAACCTTGTACTCGTTCACTTTTCACTAACAGAAATTACGTCAATGTGAATATTTGCATTAGGTATCTCGACCTTTGCTGCCGACTTCTAGCTTTGATAAGCCAAAATCTGACAGAATTATTCTGTTCACATTACAAAGAATTTGTCAGAATTGTCTTGGGAAAGATGTTATAAAAAAAATCTGTTCATTCTACAAAAAATGGTCCGAATCGTTTCTGTGAATAGGGTTTTTTGTTTGTCTCGATTTCAAGCGAATTATTTGTCCCTCTTTCTGTCTGAATTTGTCATTCGCTCTCTAAATTGTGCTTGGGAGCTCGCTGTGTAAATCGTATGTAACCATTAATGAACTGTACACTAACGAAATCGGCTACTGGCAAGGGATTCTTACAGCGCATTTTGTTCAACTGAAGATTTTGTTCACGCTTCTTTGCTGCTTTACATAACTAATTCCCTGAAAAATTTCTTACGTGTTTTGCGCTATAAGAAACATTTGGTAAACCGTACCGAAAGATTTGTCGTTCTTAATTTTTTGGATTATAACTGATTTGTGCGCTGTTTACACATATTATTTTAGATTTACAACTGTGTAGTGATAAGGTGGTGAAGCTGTGTAAACTTGAACATACTCGTCAGACTCTAAAATAATTTCAATCATTCTATGCGAACCCTCGTTCAATGGGTTACGGTCCCTGAGAATTCAGGTGAGAGCGTTCCTTCGCAGCTCTTCATAACCAATGTCATTTCAAAGTATTGTCATCAATATAAATTGGTGTTTATTAGCCCTAGCATAGCAGCTAATAAGTCTATGAATTACTTCTTCTCCGTGAATAACTGTGATACAGACCTTCCGTTCATATTCTTGTTGATCCCATTCTCATCATCGTTAGCCATCTACTTAGGTAATACCCAATCACGATCCTGCACAGTATAAGGTCACGGGTCCTCCTCTAAACGCAGAGCTATAAAATGATGCGCTAGTAAGACGCTCTCTAAGCCCCTCCAACAACAAACCCTGTGAATAGTCCACTTCACTTATGTTGAACTTTGAATTAGATACATGTCGCTCCATAGCCACACCGCCAACAGAAGCAAATCCTGCTGCATGTGTTACAATGGAACGTGCGACAAATGCGCATGTGCCAAGAATAACAGGGGCTGCATATCATGCAAAAGCCAAAAATACAACAAAACCAGCAAGCCTATAAACATAGAGCTGCCGCACAGCCCAAACACTCCGGTGGCCAGCGCATATGCCCCAAAACGCGATAAGGAGAAGCCTACCCTCTCCCACAGGGTAGCTCATTTGGTGGTAGCTACTCACCCAACGCTGCTGAACTCTTTCTCTCCCAACCCATGCACCTCTGAAACTGAGTCCATCACCCCCACTTGCCCCTCCGAAATAGAGCATCTAATCGTCACCTCAACAGAAAAATCCACAGCAGCGAAGCAAGCCCTCTGTGAAGCATCAGGCACCAGCACCGGGTCAACAGAAAATACCATGACCCCTAAGTCAATACTCATTGGTGATATCCTCATGACAAACTTGAGAAGGTTCAACGTAGAGCTACTAAACTCTTCCCTTCGCTGCGGAATAAATCGTACGAAGACAGGCTTCGTGAACTCAATCTTTATTCGCTAGAGAAACGTCAAGTCAGAGGCGACATGATAGAAGTGTGGAAGAATATAAAGGGTAAGGAAAACGTCGACCGAGCGAGCCTTTTCACTCTAGATACAAACGGAGTGACTAGGAACGATGGATACAAAATCGTTGGGAAACGTTTCTCACTCGCCATCACGCGCAATTTCTTCACGTATAGAGTTGTTGAAGAATAGAACAAACTTCCAGCGGAGGTTGTAAACAGCAATACAATAGAAACGTTTAAGTCGCGGCTCGATAAGTTCTACATAAATCGACGATAAATAGCTAAACCGTTCTATTTCCTGTTGTTATAAAATACATAGAAATGGCACACGAAGCTCTCTTAGACGTTCTACTTCAAAACTAATCCTCTTGCTACCAAAAGGCAACCTAGTTTGGGCCAATAGGCTTCTTATACGTTCTACTCCAGAACTAACACTCATGCTACCAAAAGGCAACTTAGTTAAGGCCAATAGGCCAGTTGTTGTCTTCCTACACTTGTAAACACTATCGTCTGACCTCTTAGACTGATGCACTTTCAAAAAGATGAATATTAACGATTATGGTGCTCTGTCTAAAATCATTGAACGCGCAAATCCATTCAAAAATTACATTATTGTGCTCACGGACTACGTCTAAAATGAAGTGGTTGTAAAAATAACTACCGCAATTTTAACGAAAAAACAAAATGCTAAGATGTAGATGGGAGAGCCCCTCAATCTGAAAACAATGGTTCAGAGGCACCGCTTCATGAGTTTATGCCACTCCCTGAAGCTCAGAATTATTCCAACAGGCAAACTAACAGATGAATCCGTGACGCTCCCGACGAGCGATTGTTTTATCCTGAGAATGCTAGTATAAACAAAAGTGGAATTATCAAATTCTCCAACACGGTAGCACACTACGTTATTCAGAGGGTTGAGGCAGTGCCATCCAAATACGATAACAATATCAGAAATAAGCTATCACTATTCAGGTTTCCCCCCTTCCTTTACTTCCCTCCATCATACGGCCTATGTCTCGCATCATCACCCCAGCACACGTCAGCAAAGGACATCGACTCGCAAACAACTCAAATCAGAGCGCCCTCTCGCCACCCCAAACTAAAAATCATCAATCAGCGACTCCTTATCATCCCCACACAAACAGCTCCCACGGAGCGCCTTTTCCCCACTCCCACACTCAAACCGACAGCGTTCCATCAGCGCCTCCTTATTGTCCCCTCTTAAACTACGTCCAATTATCGCCTACCCATCATCATCCCCATAAAAACAGCTTACAATCGGCACCCGCTTATCATCCACCGGGTACCTCCCATGTTAATACTGCGCCCTCCGATTCACCACCTACGTTTCCCGTACCACTCGAACACACCAACCGCTATCCTTTTTTCTCCTACCTTGCTCCTCCAGTCTACGCTACTCATGCAAATCTGTCCAACTATGCTTGCAGCACAGCCCCAACCCCCAACCTTCGCTACCATTCTCTAACCTCTGCTCTAACACCATCTCTACCCATCCCGCTAACCCTTGCCATATATTTCCCCCGCCACGCCTTCCTCCCCATGCAATCAGCCTGCAATCACCGCTTCCTCATCATCCCCATGTCAAAAGCTCCCAATCAGCGCTCTCTCATCATCCCAATCGCCATACCTTCCAAACAGCGCTTACTCCTTTTAACCTTGCCATAAGCTCCCAGTCAGCGCCTCCTCATTTTTAACATTCCCAGACTTACAGCTCCCTACCGCCGTCGTCTCATCATCCCCATACCAACAGCTTCCGTTCAGCCCCTCTTCATAGTCTCCACAACAAAAGCCCTCTTCAACGCTTTCTCGTGATCTCGAAAAAAGTGGCACACAATCTGTACTTCCTCATCCTCTTTACAACAAAAGCGCCCAGTCAGTAGCCTTGCATCACTATTACTTCAACGGCAACGTGTCAGCGTACACACATCACCCTAAAAACAACGGCAACGCCACTGGCGCAACCCTTCCTCCAATCACATCCCGAGCTAAGAAAGATAACTCAAATCTTCAAACGGTGACCCCCTTTCAAGAAACTCACGCGATAGCAAGACTAATTCACCAAATACGGCCAGTAAGCCTTCCATCATAAGCAGTAAGGTTATGAACGGACGTCTCTTCAGCCATGTACTAAGTCAGGCTTGCGTTCCAACAACACTGGCTGAGAGCAGCTATCCAACTTTACCTAAGATAGGGTCTTTACAATCAAACGAGAGGACATCTAATAACAATTCCCAAAATCAGAAGCAAAATAAAATTACTTCGGTTCTAATTAACCTCAAATTACAGATAATGCCAACGCCCACAGATGGCCACTGCCTCATTCGTGCCCTCAACAAATCATGGTAGTACCAAATTGGGTATTGTTCCGAACAAGACATCGACTCGTTACTGAGCGCTGCATGGCACGAGGCCGATAGGAACATTGGACTACTATTCAGACTTCATACAAAATAACGGTCATGACGACGCCTACCTGATATGTACGGAATGGTACTTCTACAACAGAGACTACAATCATCCCTAGGAGACCTGATCCCCACAATGCTGAGCAGCTCTCTAGGACCTCAGATTGACATAGTTCAGGAAGACAGTTTCGCCCATACAACAATAAAGTCCGTCAAGCTACACTTGGATAACAATCAGTCAGGTCGCAGGGTACTCATCCACCTCAAATATCATCATTACAGTCCACTTGTACCTATGCAGAAATTCTTAAAATCCCCCGAAACAATCAGTAAGCCTAATGATAAAAGCTTCTGCTCCAATAAATTCACACAAACGGAAACTCATCATTCGGACGTATAGAACCAAAGAATACCACTCACGAGACTCGTTGAAACAAGAGTTATGGGACATGGTATCATTGCTCAACAACATGCGTAATACGGACGATGTGGATACTCAATCGGCCATTTTCGCAGGATAAGGTTCTCAGCGGCCCTCGACACAGTAGCACCAATAGTCACAAAGAAACATACACGCCTTCCAGTCAGCTGGATGACTCCTGAACGCCATCAGGAGATACAAAACCCGAAATATTTTCAAAGGCTTCTGAAAGGTCTAGCTAACAAAAATGTTGAAAAAAATAACACCGACTCAATTAGCACGGATCTAACCGATGAATCGCGTGTTCTAAATGTCTTGCGAGTGGTCTGCCTACCGACGAGGAAATGCGTAAAAAACTAATAGGCAAAGGAAAGAGAGATGCGCACCTTGCTGAATTAGAAAAAGCAAAAATCAATCCGAAGCATACCTGGAACATCCTTGGGAACATTTTCGATAACATTGGAAAGCACACACACGAAGTGGTTGTGAACGAACACAACTAAATTTCCTTGGTGGTTCACGAAACACCGGTAATGCATAAGCTTATTCGGTTCACAGTTCTATCTCAAAACGACTTATCCACCAAAAAGGGCCAAATGTGGACACCGAGCATGGTAAGAAGTTTTGAAATTGTTACGGCTATTTACGCGCTTAAAAATACAAACTCTTGTGAAACGATGGAACGACATTACAGTACCTCAAGGACGGGTTAGAAATTATTCTGCCGTATCTCCAGCTGCTCATCAACACCTCCATTTCAACAAATACCTTCCCTCATAAGCTATCCATAAAAAGGGAGAGGTAAACGAACCTTCAAATCGTAGACCCATAAGCCTCCTACCAGTAACTTCAAAAATTGTAGAAAAGATTATTGCACGTCAACTTCTTGACTACCTAGAAGATGCAAAACTAATCAATGACTGTCATTATGCATACAGACGTGAGACTTCTACTGAAGACGCGCTACTGAAAATCTTCGAAGTCGTACACAAAGCTATTGACGATAACAGTTTGTCATTACTCGTGCTGCTGGACCTCTCCGTGTAAATCACGATATTTTGCTGCAAAAACTGTTGCAGCTGAGCACCCAAACAACCTTGTTTGAAAGCTATCTAAGGTATTGGTCCCAGTCTGTCGTGTTAGATGGGAAGATAACCTCTTCTCCAAGACCGGTAAATTTCGGGGTGCCACGAGGATCGATTCTCGGACCGGTTCCCTTCCTTCTGTTAAGCAATGACATAAACGGTGGAAGCCCTCTCGACAACGCCAGAATGATATGGCGATGTTCAATTGTTGTTTTTTAGGCCGGCAAATGAATTAGAAAAGCTGAAGAAGGATGCAGAAGCAGGGAAGACCCACAAAAATGATTGGCATTCTTCAAATCGGTTATAAATTAATACAAGTAAAACACAATGCATCCTCCTGGGATCCAAAGCAAATACACAGGGAGTTCCCGAGAATTTTGCCGTTGATTGTATGGGCGCAAAACTTTTCCTTGCCGACAGAGTCAAAAGTCTAAGAGTGTGGCTTGATCCCAATATGACATTTGGACATCATGTTCAAAAGCTCTGTTCCAAACTGAATGATACACTTATGTTTCTCAGTCGAACGAAGAAACAATTCGACTTCAAGACCAGACTTCTTGTAATCAATGCTCTGATCTTTTCACATTTAAACTACTGTCATACCAAATGGGGGAGAGGTGCAGACATTCAACGTTGCATAAACTTCACCGCAAAAGTAACTCACGATGGGAACTTAAGAAAGAGCGATCACGTGACACCAATTCTTAAGAAACTGGGGTGGCTGAACAACCAGGAACGATTAGAGCTGAGTGAAGTAATACGAGTTTTTGAATTTTAGAACAAGCTTTCCTGTTCAAACGGTGTTATGTTGACAACTTGAATCAGCGGCTCATCGTGAGTACACGTATATAT